>JAVTVY010042936.1:0-186930 GCA_036873755.1 Hanleya hanleyi | reverse complement strand
TGACATGGGACTACTTTCTGTCCGCGGAAGTGACGGCATCATCACCAGACCACGGAAGAATACAAAGGTTAAAGGTTGCCGGAACTACTTTTGACCTCCACGTGACCTTGAGCTGGTGGCGACCCCTGGCGGAACTCCCCGTCATCTCCCCAAGATTAAAGGTATGTGGGAGGCCTATACCTTTAACCTGGAAAAAAGGACACCAAGAGTTACCTCCCTGGAAAATGTGACCTGAAATCCTTACTACCTACTACTGGTGAGGTAAAACATGGCGACTGAGCTGTCCTGCTGCTGTTGTTGGGTTTAATAGGTGTTCCAGGCCTTGGGCGGTTGTGTCCGGCGTCGTGTTCGTCGCGATGACTTGCTACGTGTCACGGCTCTGTAGATGTGGGGTGTCTTGATCAAGGGTGGTTTTTTAAAGGCGTGAAAAGAAGGTGCCCGTTGTGGTGGTGTTTTGGGGGGTGAATCCGGTTTCCACTCGTCTTCCCAAGAAGGTAGTGGGCCACTCGGCGATTGCTGGGTCCGCTGCATCCAGGCCCAGCGCTGGGGTTCCCCACCAATTCCTGTGGTACATGCATGTCTTTCAAGCCTTGAGCGAAGACCTCCCATCCTCGAGGATCCGTGTGCGACCTGCGTTGACGCATCATGTCATTCACTAAATCCGTCATGTGGGTACCGGGGACCACTTGATTCTGTACCAGTAGTTCGTCTTTATCATTCCAAGTCATATTAGGATTCTGTTTCATCCGTTGTAATACCAGGCCAGCTTCTTTCTTCAACGATGCAGGTACTCTCTTCAGGACTTCGTCTTCCACCCACTGTGGGGCTGGGTGGTATCCCCGGGAATGGCGGCTGTTGGAGCGGTGCTGAGGTCGGCGATGTGTCGCGTGGTGGTGGTGGTGGTGGTGGTGGGGTAGAGAGGGTTTTGTATTGGTCCATGGACGTCATGTACCGTTGAAGCGTCTCATTGTACCGTTGGACTCTCTCAAGGTCGCTTAACCCCGGTCTTTGTAAGATCTGTTGCATATCTTCATCGAGGGTGTTTATGGTCTTCACCGTAGGTGGGACAGGGTAGGGCGATTGGAGGTTTTGAAGGAACCGTGGTTCGACGAGGACCATTTTTTTCGTGTGGTTCATTGTCGGCCGAAGAGTCCACCCAATACTGGACCCAACACGGAAGCGGCCAACGGTGCAAAGATGGCCCCGAGAAAGCCGCCTTTCTGTAACACCTTTTTCTTTTGTGTTTGAGAGACTCGCTTCTGGACTAGGGTTCGGAGACCTGTCTTATGCTTGGCCAACTTGGTCTTCTGAGCCGGAGTCAGTGGTACGTTGCCTTTTAACAGGTTGTACCCGATCTCGCACAGACAGCGTACAAGGTCAGGGTCCGCACAGCGTACAATGGTTCGGACCAACTCGGGTGGGGCCGTCTTCAATACACGGAGCGTCGGGGCGTGCTTCCCTACTGGCGCAGATATCATGTACAACTAATGCTAGAACCCACAACTCTGTCCTTTTTATCTACCTCAGAGAACAGAGACAAAGTCAACCATGCTGTGGTATTAATTCTTTTTATTATCCCCATCATCAAATACACACACTCCACCTGGGGGAGCCACTGTGGGTGTGTTTACATTATTTTTGCATGTACACGTGGTGGGTCTCTCCGGGAAAGATGCCGGTCCGTAGTCGAAGGTGATCGGGGGTGGCTTGCTTGAGGTCGAAGAGCATATACCCGTGCTGAGGGGTTGTAGCATCTTTAAAGGCTTCCAACACAAACGGTGTGCGGCCGGGATACATCTGTCTCGCCAGGTGCAGTAGTTGAGTGATATCTCTCGGGTTTTTGAAGACCACCAGATAGTGGGCATTTAAGCTGATGTTGCGATGTTCTTTGTTTTTACTGAACAGATTCTGCACAATGTACATGATGCTGAGCCGTCGATGATGGCTGCCTTTGGTAAAGAGTTGGGTGACTCGCGCATCCGTCTCCGCCATGAGATCATCCAGAACCACCAAGGTGTCCGGTTCCAAATCGGCAAGGTTAGGTAGGCCTTCCACGAACGTGATGTGGGGCATTGCTGCATACGCTGCCTGCCATTCTCCGTAACACTACACGGCTCGGGCAATGGGTGGGGTGATCATGCTGTCGGCGTGTTGAAGGAGCGTCCTGACGAAGTGCGTTTTGCCGGAGCCCGTCGGCCCTGCGATGACGGAAGTTAAGGGATGCTGCCACCGAGGGTCCATGGTTGGAGGTGTATCCGCTGTCGTGGTAACCCGCTCTTGTAAATTTGGTACGAGTGAACTGGAATGGTGGCGGGTACAACGTCGGTCGTCGTTGTCTGTTCACTGTGAGGGATGATGGTGGTGGGTACAACGTCGGTGGCCGTTGTCTGTTCACTGGGAGGGATGAAATCCGGTGGGGTTTCAGACGCAGTGGGTGTACTTGGTGTAGGTGTGGACTGTATACTTGGTGTGGAGCTCGATGTGGCTTGTACACGGGGTGTGGTGGTAGTGATGGCTGGGCTCGATACGGGGTTGACTGGTGCTATCTGTAGACTGGTTTGACTGGTGGCTGGTTTTCTCAGTTGGTTAAGTAGCGCGCTGACATAGGCTACGTCGTAAAACACACCTCCGTACAACACACTCAGCAGGGTTAGCACTATCACCACAAAGCCCACTTGCGCTTTGCGCGTTTTGGGAGACGCTGTGTTCAGAGGCAGCTGCTGTTTGTCCATAGCACTGTGGTCGAACGTGGAATGAAGGATGACGGCAGTGGTGTCTGGCTTTATAGTCGTTTCACCTGGTTGGCAATTGAAGGAACTGGGCCAGCCTTGCCATTTGACGAAATGAAACAGTTTGCCACGTCGACGTTCCGTTTTCAAAATCTGCTCCACCGTGTAGTAGTCTTGCTTTGTTTTTACGACAGGCTGTAATTCCGTCTCGTAAAACGTCCCTAGCAACGGTTCCCCTTGAAGATCTTCCAGTTCATAGACTCGCTGCTGTCGTGGTAGGCGTCGTTTAATCAGGAAGTGCTCATCGCTCCAGTTGGGCAAGTAACTTTTCTCGAACTTGCCCTTGACTTTACTGATCCGTACAGGGTCCCCGACCTTGAACACCTCCTTCGGCGTTCGCTGTGATTGCCTGGGGTACAAGACACGCCGGACTTGGGCTTCATTGCGTTGGGTCACGGTAATGGGGGCTCTCTCTATACTCCGGTGATAGGCTCGATTGTAACCACTCACAAGTAAGATGTCCTTGAACGCTGCTATGAGATTCGCCCCCGTTTTCGTCCGGATGGGTACCACCCACGCACACTTCGACAGGATATCGATGCACGTCAAGATATACCGACTGCCATCGTTGTGTTTGGCAAAGGCGCTCATATCGACCAAATCCGCGGTTCATTGTCGGCCGAAGAGTCCACCCAATACTGGACCCAACACGGAAGCGGCCAACGGTGCTAAGATGGCCCCGAGAAAGCCGCCTTTCTGTAACACCTTTTTCTTTTGTGTTTGAGGGACCCGCTTGTGGACTAGGGTTCGGAGACCTGTCTTATGCTTGGCCAACTTGGTCTTCTGAGCCGGAGTCAGTGGTACGTTGCCTTTTAACAGGTTGTACCCGATCTCGCACAGACAGCGTACAAGGTCAGGGTCCGTACAGCGTACAATGGTTCGGACCAACTCAGGTGGGGCCGTCTTCAATACACAGAGGGGCGTGCTTCCCTACTGGCGCAGATATCATGTACAACTAATGCTAGAACCCACAACTCTGTCCTTTTTATCTACCTCAGAGAACAGAGACAAAGTCAACCATGCTGTGGTATTAATTCTTTTTATTATCCCCATCATCAAACACACACACTCCACCTGGGGGAGCCACTGTGGGTGTGTTTACATTATTTTTGCATGTACACGTGGTGGGTCTCTCCGGGAAAGATGCCGGTCCGTAGTCGAAGGTGATCGGGGGTGGCTCGCTTGAGGTCGAAGAGCATATACCCGTGCTGAGGGGTTGTAGCATCTTTAAAGGCTTCCAACGCAAACGGTGTGCGGCCGGGATACATCTGTCTCGCCAGGTGCAGTAGTTGAGTGATATCTCTCGGGTTTTTGAAGACCACCAGATAGTGGGCATTTAAGCTGATGTTGCGATGTTCTTTGTTTTTACTGAACAGATTCTGCACAATGTACATGATGCTGAGCCGTCGATGATGGCTGCCTTTGGTAAAGAGTTGGGTGACTCGCGCATCCGTCTCCGCCATGAGATCATCCAGAACCACCAAGGTGTCCGGTTCCAAATCGGCAAGGTTAGGTAGGCCTTCCACGAACGTGATGTGGGGCATTGCTGCATACGCTGCCTGCCATTCTCCGTAACACTACACGGCTCGGGCAATGGGTGGGGTGATCATGCTGTCGGCGTGTTGAAGGAGCGTCCTGACGAAGTGCGTTTTGCCGGAGCCCGTCGGCCCTGCGATGACGGAAGTTAAGGGATGCTGCCACCGAGGGTCCATGGTTGGAGGTGTATCCGCTGTCGTGGTAACCCGCTCTTGTAAATTTGGTACGAGTGAACTGGAACGGTGGTGGGTACAACGTCGGTCGTCGTTGTCTGTTCACTGTGAGGGATGATGGTGGTGGGTACAACGTCGGTGGCCGTTGTCTGTTCACTGGGAGGGATGAAATCCGGTGGGTTTTCAGACGCAGTGGGTGTACTTGGTGTAGGTGTGGACTGTATACTTGGTGTGGAGCTCGATGTGGCTTGTACACGGGGTGTGGTGGTAGTGATGGCTGGGCTCGATACGGGGTTGACTGGTGCTATCTGTAGACTGGTTTGACTGGTGGCTGGTTTTCTCAGTTGGTTAAGTAGCGCGCTGACATAGGCTACGTCGTAAAACACACCTCCATACAACACACTCAGCAGGGTTAGCACTATCACCACAAAGCCCACTTGCGCTTTGCGCGTTTTGGGAGACGCTGTGTTCAGAGGCAGCTGCTGTTTGTCCATAGCACTGTGGTCGAACGTGGAATGAAGGATGACGGCAGTGGTGTCTGGCTTTATAGTCGTTTCACCTGGTTGGCCGCGACCCAGGAATTGAAGGAACTGGGCCAGCCTTGCCATTTGACGAAATGAAACAGTTTGCCACGTCGACGCTCCGTTTTCAAAATCTGCTCCACCGTGTAGTAGTCTTGCTTTGTTTTTACGACAGGCTGTAATTCCGTCTCGTAAAACGTCCCTAGCAACGGTTCCCCTTGAAGATCTTCCAGTTCATAGACTCGCTGCTGTCGTGGTAGGCGTCGTTTAATCAGGAAGTGCTCATCGCTCCAGTTGGACAAGTAACTTTTCTCGAACTTGCCCTTGACTTTACTGATCCGTACAGGGTCCCCGACCTTGCACACCTCCTTCGGCGTTCGCTGCGATTGCCTGGGGTACAAGACACGCCGGACTTGGGCTTCATTGCGTTGGGTCACGGTAATGGGGGCTCCCTCTATACTCCGGTGATAGGCTCGATTGTAACCACTCACAAGTTTCAGGAGAACACCGATGTACCGTCTTGTATTCTTATAGGTGAAATATTTATACATGCGACCTTTGAATGTCCTGTTGAATCTGTCTACCACGGAAGCCTTTGTCTCGTTGTACGTATGGAAGAAAAATACCTTCTGGGCTTTCAGAAACTGTTGGAACGGACGGTTGAGGAATTCCGTGCCTTCGTCGGTTTGCAAATACATGGGTTTGCGCCCGGTCTTGAAGATGTCCTTGAACGCTGCTATGAGATTCGCCCCCGTTTTCGTCCGGATGGGTACCACCCACGCATACTTCGACAGGATATCGATGCACGTCAAGATATACCGATTGCCATCGTTGTGTTTGGCAAAGGCGCTCATATCGACCAAATCCGCTTGCCATTGGGCATCTAGTCCACCCACGATGACCCGGTTCCGTAGAAAATGGCGAAGGGCAGCTCGATGTAAGGTATAGGTGTCTTGTTTTCTTAACCAATCTCGGACTTGGGCACGTTGTATCCCCTGGGGTTTGGCCGCTCGATAGAGAGCCGTCAATGCACTATAGGCCGCTGGACTGTCGGGACTGTAGCATAAGTAAACAATAAACAATCCGCCATATTGACAGAAGTGCTCTTCCCCAAGCAAAACCAGTACTGAGAAACCTCAATTCGCAAGAAGTTCTATCAAATCTCCAGAGTAAATTCGTCATAGTCCCAGCAGAAAAAGCTCCGAATAATATAATATTCATATGTAAATATTACTATTACCAGGTGCTGGTTAAAGAATTGAGTGTAGACATACCTTCATCAAATACGTCTACTTACTCCCAAACTGCATTTACTCTGGAAGATTTATTTAACAATCACAAAAAGTTTCTCAGGGAAAGAGGTATTTGTCTTCCAACCAATCATAACGACATACCAAAACTATACTGGACTCCCAAAATGCATAAATCACCATACAAAGCTAGATTCATATCTGGTTCTAGAAGCTGCACCACCAAGCTTCTTTCAACCCTATTGACGAGGGCCCTTCAGGAGGTAAAAGCATTTTGGGAAAGGTATTGCGCCATTATTTCTAAGAACTCTGGCGTTGAATGTATGTGGATATTGAAAAACTCAAAATGTCTTACGGAAGAACTTGATGCTAAAGGTCACATACCGTACAGACATGTATCCACATGGGATTTCTCGACTCTCTATACTACAATCCCTCATCAGGACCTTATTGACCGTCTAAGTTCATTAATAGTATCTGTGTTCAAGAAAACTGATCGTAGATATATTAATGTCGGAAGCCATAAAGCATTCTTTAGCTCGACTACATACAAGAGATATCATCCATGGGATGTTTCTTTGTTTATAGAGTTGCTTGAATTTCTCATTAAAAATATCTATGTGAAATTTGGCAACACAATATATCAGCAGCATACAGGTATTCCAATGGGTACTAATTGTGCACCCCTGTTGGCTGACCTGTATCTGTTCTCTTATGAATATGACTATATGCAGGCGCTTTCAAAAACCGATCCATTCAAAGCCCGTTCCTTCTCATTCACCAAACGCTATATAGACGATCTTCTCGCTGTGGATAATCGCTATATAAATGACGCAGTGAAGGATATATATCCACCTTCACTGGATTTGAAGGAAACTACAGATAGCCCTACAGGCACATCTTATTTAGATCTCTATCTCTATAAAACTGAAGCGGGCATTCTCTCTCGTCGACTTTATGACAAAAGAGATGATTACAATTTCGACATCGTAAACTATCCCTTTCTGGATAGTAATATTCCAGTGGGACCTGCATATGGCGTATACATATCTCGCTTAGTAGCATTTGCTAGATCCTGTGTTAAATGTGACGATTTTAATCAACGTCACATAACATTGGTGCAGAAACTTAAAAAACAGGGCTATTCCACCAAGCGCCTACACTCAAAGTTTCTCAAATTTGGCGATACATATCGCATGCTGATAGCAAAATACGAACGTAGCGTGCAAGATCTATGGCGCTACGTTTCGTAACTTGTGTCTAATTCCGCTTAACCCGGGGCTAGGGGCCGTATGAACCCATGTACTTCAAGATCCTCATGGTACTCATATGAACAGTCACAGTCAAAGCGTGACTGAGATACATCTTTTTTTAGATGACGACTCTATAACGAATATTATGGATTAAGAATACTGATCAGCGATACGGATTTGATATTTTTGGAATATCATGATGTCTTGCCGGCATCATTGAAAACTGTTGACCGCTTCTCTCTTGCAGGAAACAAGCCTATGTTTATGTATACTATGATTGTCTTTTGAATTTGGTGCTAATACTGTTATATGGAATATGGAATAGGTCTTTGGATTATGGACGCGGATATTCTCTAATGGACGACGGCTGGATTATGAATGACGGACTAGACGCTTGTAATCCAACACCTTCTCCCAGCGCTTCATGGTGACAAATGATGATGGACCCTGGCTCTATCGCTTATTTATAACGGGTATATCTTGGGCCGGAGTTTCTTTCTGATTTTCTTCGTTGGCTTCTGCCAGCACAGTGTCCATGGTAAATGACCAGTCCAACTCGTCTGATGACCGCTTGATAAGCACTTGATCCACATCTGCCGCGGCATCTTCCAACGCAGACCATAGATCAGGGTGAAGGGTAAAATGCACTGTATCCCCATCTACCCGAGCCAATTGAGCAAAGAAGGGGCCGCGTCGGATGTACACATCGTGACACAAGTGAATGAGGTCGCCGTCCAGTTCACCAGACAACACCCGTTTGAATTTGGTCCAGCCCTCACGAGACAAACGAATGTGAGCCGGGCACGGTTGTTTAGGGTCTGTATCACAGATGTCTCCCACCTCCTCCATGATATCGACCTTATCCGCATAAACGTGCAGGAAAATCTCGGGGATCAAGCTGAGATACGCCAGTATTATATGCTCCGTCATGGTCAGTACGTGAATGGTACCAGATTTGACTGTCTCTCGTATTTATAGGGAGAGCCCCGTGAGATCAAAGGATCGGGTGGTCATGTCACTGAGTCTATCCGGGTAATCAATGGCATTGTCGTCTGCCTTCGCTTCATTGCTAGAAATTTGTTCATTGGGTTCTGCCGCCGCTTCTCTCAGGGGACGAGCCCACTCCAACTCGTCTGATGACCGCTCGTCCGGTGTAAACAGCTGGTCCACAATAGGCACCACTTTCTCGAAGGCTGTCCACAGATCGGGGTCTAGGGTGAAGCTTCCTGTAGGGTCTTGGTAACGGCCCAGGCGTGGGAAGAAGGGTCCACGGTGTATGTAGATGGCATTGTCTATGTGGATGAGGTTTCCGTCGAGCTCACCACTCAACACCCGTTTAAATTTGGTCCAGCCGTCACGGTGTAGCGTAACCGTATTCGATACCGTCTCAGCGCGCGACCAGCAAACATCTCCACGGTCTTCCACGACGGTGACTTTATCTTCATAGACGTGTAACCCTACCCGGGGTGTAAGGGGAAGGATGGCTCGTAGAACTGGTGATATGGTTCACCCAATGACGAACGGTGAATGACACACACTCTGACTGTCTCTCGTATTTATGGTCAGGTCTCTCGGTGACATGGTTGACGCAATGACGATTGGTGAATGACGCACACTGTGTCTGACCCTCGTATTTGTGGTCAGGTCCCACTGTCAATCCCACAGCGTCAGGGTCAATAGGGCACAGACCATTACTAGGCCAACCAGCCGTCGCTGGTTGCGGCGTGAGCGCTCGTGGTCCATAGCCCGAGCATCAAGGATGGCTGTTATAGTCCAGTAGTGGTGAGTGATGGCACACCTCTCCATGAAGTGCACTCTGTCGAGGACCGCTTCTGTGAACTCTTTCAGGATCTGGCGTCGCCCCTCGTCGTCGCCATCTGCAAACATGGACCGAACCAATGCTCGGTAACCCGTGAGCGAATTAACCACGGTCGCATGCTGTAAAATGCGAGTCGCATAGGGATGGGTGTCCGTCATGGCTCTGCAACCGTAGGAATGGGGGTGTGGGGTCCAGAGGGACGTGTTTTATAGATCATGTCACACATGCGCGCCTAGACGTAGCTCTACGGGTGTAGTCCGTGATACGTACTATTCTTATGGGTTAGTCCAAAAAAGAGAGCAACAACAACTAAGATTACAGGTCAATCCTTTTATTAGCCCCTCCATCACAGCACATCCACGCTGGAGGAACCAGTGGGAAACATGATAGGAATGCATGTACTGACCTGTCTGTGGGGTTTTCCCCCAGAATTTCGGTGACGTCCGTGTCTTTTCGGTGACGTCCGTGTCTTTTCGGTGACGTCCGTATCTTTTCGGTGACGTCCGTGTCTTTTCGGTAAAGTCCGTGTCTTTTCGGTGACGTCCGTCATCCGGGTATGTATGAGGGTGTTGAGGGGACGACTGTATGTGGCGAGTTGACTGTGGGTGTTTTTTTCGGTGACGTCCACGCCTGCATCCGGGTACTCCTATGTAGGTGTATAAAAGTGGGAATTTTTAGGGCATTGCTGCATTCATTGGCCTGCTTGATCTGACCAGCCTGACCCTGCCTGACCAGCCTGAGCCTATCTGACGAGAGGAGCTACTTGCCTGAACCTCACCAGCCTATCTCACCATAGCAGCTACTTGCCTGACCAGCCTGAGCCAACAGTCATGGAGTCATCTCACCGAGCTAAGCTTCTACAGCACCATATTCGCCTCGTTGATGAGATGCAGCATGTGGCCGATATATGTGATCTGCCCATGGTGGAAAACATAATCACTAAACACATGGGGGTAGATATCATGGCGGAGAAGACCTATATGGCACGAAACAGCACCAAGATGTTCACTTGCATAACTTGCCAGAAGCAGTTTACTCGCCCAGAAGATTTGCGTAGGCAGGAGTACTCCATCCACAACGGCGCACGGTATACTTGTATTACAAGCGTCTAGTCCGTCATTCATAATCCAGCCGTCGTCCATTAGAGAATATCCGCGTCCATAATCCAAAGACCTATTCCATTTTCCATATAACAGTATTAGCACCTAATTCAAAAAGACAATCATAGTATACATAAACATAGGCTTGTTTCCTGTAAGAGAGAAGCGGTCAACAGTTTTCAATGATGCCGGCAAGACATCATGATGTTCCAAAAATATCAAATCCGTATCGCTGATCAGTATTCTTAATCAATAATATTCGCTGTAAAGTCGTCATCTAAGAATGATGTATCTCAGTCACGCTTTGAATGTGACTGTTCATAGGAGTACCATGAGGTTCTTGCAGTACATGGGTTCATACGGCCCCTAGCCCCGGGTTGAGCGGAAATAGACACAAGTTACGAAACGTAGCGCCGTAGATCTTGCACGCTACGTTCGTATTTTGCTATCGGCATGCGATATGTATCGCCAAATTTGAGAAACTTTGAGTGTAGGCGCTTGGTGGAATAGCCCTGTTTTTTAAGTTTCTGCACCAATGTTTAGTCACGTTGATTAAAATCGTCACATTTAACACAGGATCTAGCAAATGCTACTAGGCGTGATATGTATACGGCATATGCAGATCCCACTGGAATATTACTTTCCAGAAAGGGATAGTTTACGATGTCGAAATTGTAATC
Source organism: Hanleya hanleyi (assembly GCA_036873755.1). Classification (NCBI taxonomy): domain Eukaryota; kingdom Metazoa; phylum Mollusca; class Polyplacophora; order Lepidopleurida; family Hanleyidae; genus Hanleya; species Hanleya hanleyi. The sequence continues at coordinate 175,809 of JAVTVY010042936.1, read as the reverse complement.
ATCTCTCTTGTCATAAAGTCGACGAGAGAGAATGCCCGCTTCATTTTTATAGAGATATAGATCTAAATATGATGTGCCTGTAGGACTATCTGTAGTTTCCTTCAAATCCAGTGAAGGTGGATATATATCCTTCACTGCGTCATTTATATAGCGATTATCCACAGCGAGAAGATCGTCTATATAGCGTTTGGTGAATGAGAAGGAACGGGCTTTGAATGGATCGGTTTTTGAAAGCGCCTGCATATAGTCATATTCATAAGAGAACAGATACAGGTCAGCCAACAGGGGTGCACAATTAGTACCATTGGAATACCTATATACTGCTGATATATTGTGTTGCCAAATTTCACATAGATATTTTTAATGAGAAATTCAAGCAACTCTATAAACAAAGAAACATCCCATGAATGATATCTCTTGTATGTAGTAGAGCTAAAGAACGCTTTATGGCTTCCGACATTAACATATCTACGATCAGTTTTCTTGAACACAGATACTATTAATGAACTTAGACGGTCAATAAGGTCCTGATGAGGGATTGTAGTATAGAGAGTCGAGAAATCCCATGTGGATTCATGTCTGTACGGTATGTGTCCTTTAGCATCAAGTTCTTCCGTAAGACATTTTGAGTTTTTCAATATCCACATACATTCAACGCCAGAGTTCTTAGAAATAATGGCGCAATACCTTTCCCAAAATGCTTTTACCTCCTGAAGGGCCCTCGCCAATAGGGTTGAAAGAAGCTTGGTGGTGCAGCTTCTAGAACCAGCTATGAATCTAGCTTTGTATGGTGATTTATGCATTTTGGGAGTCCAGTATAGTTTTGGTATGTCGTTATGATTGGTTGGAAGACAAATACCTCTTTCCCTGAGAAACTTTTTGTGATTGTTAAATAAATCTTCCAGAGTGAATGCAGTTTGGGAGTAAGTAGACGCATTTGATGAAGATATGTCTACACTCAATTCTTTAACCAGCACCTGGTAATAGTAATGTTTACATATGAATATTATATTATTCGGAGCTTTGTCTGCTGGGACTATGACGAATTTACTCTGGAGATTTGCTAGAACTTTTTGCGAATTGAGGTTTCTCAGTACTTGTTTTGCTTGGGGAAGAGTACTTCTGTCAATATGGCGGATTGTTTCAACGACCTTGCTCTTGGTGAGGTCCAGGCAATCAGCGAGTACTGTAGGTTCAACTTTTTCTCGCTTAGACCAATCAATAACGTACTGTTCCAATGCAGACAGGACTATCTTCTGGTCGGCCTTCAGAATTATTCTTCTTGGCTCTCTGTATTTAGGTCCTTTCACCAGGAGTAATTTCAGATCCTTATCACCCACCACATTAAGTTCACCAGTCGCAATATGTTTGCATGGTGTTCGATAAAGTTCGACGATTCATGCTCCTGACGTGTATAAGTTCTAGTCAAACTCCTGGACAGCATTGGAGTAATTGAATATTTTGGTGGCTATAGATTTAGTATACTTATATGAAATGCAAGGTGGTTCTGTGAACTTAAAATAGTTTGGTACAGTGTTGCGTACCTCTGGATCATTCAGGATTCGAGGTAAATTAATGATGTCCAGTCCTTTATCTAAGTAGTTGAGTTTCAAGAAAAGTCGATCTTGAGATGTTTCGATTATGTTCACTGGGCGATACAACCGAAAATACGCTATATCTTGACATACTTTAATGATTTTTGGTGGTATTATATTTCCTGAAGACGCAGATTGTTGTATATCTCTGGCTATTTGATCTAAAGCTCTCAGAGGTAACGCATACAGAACCGTACCTAAGCTATGTATACTATTGGGTGTGTTAGTTAAACCCACTAAAGTGATATGATCGTGAATCATCGAACTATTAAACTTTCGCCAACCATGGCTGCGATGTCTCCGTTGATGGGGTTTAAATAGTTGGGTAATGTTGGATATATTTGAACGGCGGTTTGTAGCATTGCCGAACCCACTGACATTATCATTTAAACCAAACGGAAACACTGACCCAAGTTCTAGCATCCAGAATAATTCCCGCTCTCGGATTTTTCTCTCAAATCCAAAAAGGGAATCCTTAGTAGATGGATAGACGACGTCTATGATCTGAATACTAAAGTTATCCCAGCCGTGGTCGGGTCCAGAAAAATGCTTACCTATAAGCAATTGCTTTTTCCTAACGGATTTTCTGTGACCGTTCACCCTAAGATGGAGTCTTTGGGTGGTCTTGCCAACATACTGTTGACCACAGTTGCGCACGGTCATTTAATCAGGAGGATCCTTTACTGCGCCACGTACGCTCATTCCGCGAGGGCGCGACGGAACAATGTAATGAATGTGGTCAACTCTTCAAACGACCCAGTCAGTTAAGACGGCATCAGCGTTTGATTCATGCCCCGTGTCTACGGTTTGGGCGACAACTTCCCACTAAAGTGGCACCCAGGAGGGTCAGACCCAGTGAAGATGAGCCCGGGGAGACGAATGCCACTGGTGATGCGAGCACAGAGAGCCCGCCTGTACCCACAGTTCAGAAGAGCCTAGATATCCAGCCAGTTCCTAGCATTATTGTTGCTAGTCATACGCCTGACGACATCGAACATTTTCTGGAATATGCAGTGGATGTTCCTAGCGATCTGTTACAGGACGCCCATGCAGTGAGTGACATCGATCGGCGCCAATGGCCTATGATACGGCACGTTTTTCACCATGATCGCCCTATTCAAGATATCTACAATTTCTCACTCACCGATCTCACCCTTCTACGCAGCTACGTGGAAGCCATCTTCATTGACCAAGCTACGGTCTTCAAATTGAATGTCGCTTTCGGGTACATCTTACGTCACAAAGAGGCGGACCAGTTACGGTATTATTATGCCAGTAATAACAGCCATGTGTTCGACCAGCCCTTCACCATCATTAACCGGGCGTCGCTAGAGACGATGCTGGAGAAACTGGACACCGTGGATCCCTTGAGATGGGCACATCGTCAACGCCCCAACACACAATGGGTCGTAGAGAGGGTCACCAATGTTACGTTCTTCGTTACCAAGCTGATCGACCACACCCATCGGCTGAATGCGTCACCCTTGCACTGATCAATAGCATAACATGCCGTATATACTCTCTATGTCTACATGCTGATCGTTCACTTGAGCTCAGTAAACATTAAATGTGACGGTGCGTTAAATAATAAAACATGGTGTTTGATATTTCAATTTGTTTTGCTGTGAACATACTGAACATACACAGGGCGGCTCCCCCAGTCTGGGTATGATGTAACATTGGGGATAATAAACTGTATAAACATTGCTGAACTTGTTGTTATTCACGACAACCGCTTTCCGCTATACTTGGATGAAATATATACCCCGATGTGATATAGTGCCCTTGCACACTTCCGAAACTTCCGTTTAACCCGCGCGCGTGCTCGCCCGGATCACCCGCGCGCGCTGCGACCGGGGCGGGCCGGGCCGGGCCGGGGAACATCCGGACCCTACGTCTGAGGAAACATTGAAACTCTTCTGGGTTCGGAGGTAGTTTTTGTGAAACCCGGAAGTGACGTCTTGGTCTACCGCGCATGCGCAGAATGACCATATTCCAACCCCACATCCAGCCCATCGGATGCCCCTCACATAGGCTTCACATTGATACCCCACTCGACTCCATCGGGTCACCAGTGACCCACCTAGACCCCAAAACGTCTATTTCCATACCCTTGGTCTACCGCGCATGCGCAGAATGACGATATTTCAACCCCACACCCACCTCATCAGATGCCCCTTCACGAATGCTTCACATTGATACCTCATACGACCCAATCGGTACATTAGGGACCCCTCTCGCCCCTGAAGATTGCCGGAGAATTTGGGACTACTTTCTGTCCGCGGAGGCAGACCGCATCACCACCAGACCGCATCACCGCGGAGGAATACACACACCCGATTCACGCAGACCGGAAGTGACGTCATACATGACGTCACACTTGCGCAGAACACCGCCACATAACCGCCACAAAATCTCATACCTGCGCGCAACACTCCCGCGCACACCACTTTCTCGCGCATGCGCAGTGAGGCGCCAACTACTCGAAAATGTCAGAACCTACTACTCAGGCTTCTCAATCGCTTTCCTGGTAATGGGTTCATCTGGCTCGACATCTGCTTGGAGACGGGCTGTAGTCACGGGATCGTCAAAACCCTTGAAACAGGCATCACTTGGTATATGCGTGTAACTTCTAGGCCGTGACTCAGGTACCAGCGCAATATAAGTATACTAAATCTATAGCCACCAAAATATTCAATTATTCTAATGCTGTCAAGGAGTTTGACAGGGACTTATACGTCCAGGGACTTATACGTCCGGAGGCTATAGTTGTGATTGTGAATCGTCGAACTTTATCTATAAACCATGCAAACTTATTGTGACTGTTAACCTTGATGTGGTGAGCGATAAGGACCTAAGGTTACTCCTGATAAAGGGATCTAAATATAGAGAGCCCAGAAGAATAAATCTGAAGCCGGCCAGAAGACAGTCCTGTCTGCTTTGGAACAGCAAGTTTTTAAATGGTCTAATCGAGAAAAAGTTGAACCTACAGTAGTCGGTGATTGGCTGGACCTCACCAAGAGCAAGGTCGTTGAACAATCCGCTATATTGACAGAAGTACCCTTCCCCAAGCAAAACAAGTACTGAGAAATCCAGTGAAGGTGGATATATATCCTTCGCTGCGTCATTTATATAGAGATTATCCACAGCGAGAAGATCGTCTATATAGCGTTTGGTGAATGAGAAGGAACGGGTTTTGAATGGATCGGTTTTCGAAAGCGCCAGCATATAGTCATACTCATAAGAGGGAGGGAGGGAATTTGGCTTAATGTCACACTCAAGTTTGTTTCACTCATATGGTGACATACTCATAAGAGAACAGATATAGGTCAGCCAACAGGGGTGCACAATTAGTACCCATTGGAATACCTATATGCTTTGGATATATTGCTTTGCTAAATTTCACATAGATATTTTTAATGAGAAATTCAGGCAACTCTATAAACAAAGAAACATCTCATGAATGATATCTTTTGTATGTAATAGAGCTAAAGCATGCTTTTCTTGAACACAGATACTATTAATGAACTTAGACAGTCAATAAGGTTCTGATGAGGGATTGTAGTATGGAGAGTTGAGAAATCCCATGTGGATTCACAATCACAACTACAGATAGCCATACAGGCACATCATATTTAGCCTTCTCTCTCGTCGACTTTATCACAAAAGAGATGATTACAATTTCGACATGGTAAACTATCCCTTTCTGGACAGTAATATTCCAGTGGGACCTGCATATGGCGTATACATATCTCGTCTAGTAGCATTTGCTAGATCCTGTGTTAAATATGACGATTTTAATCAACGTCACAAAACATTGTTGCAGAAACTTATAAAACAGGGCTATACCACCAAACGCCTCCACTCAAAGTTTCTCAAATTTGGCGATACATATCGCATGCTGATAGCAAAATAGCGTAGCGTGCAAGATCTGTGGCGTAATTTGTGTCCAATTCCGCTTAACCCGGGACTAGGGCCGTATGAACCCATGTACTTTAAGATACTCATGGTGCTCATATGAACATTCATAATCAAAGCGTGACTGAGATATATCATTCTCTAAATGACGACTTTAGAACGAATATTATGGATTAAGAATACTGATCAGCGATACGGATTTGATATTTTTGGAACATCGTGATGTCTTGCCGGCATCGTTGAAAATTGTTGACCGCTTCTCTCTTGCAGGAAACTAGCCTATGTTTATGTACACTATGATTGTCTTTTTGAATTTGGTGCAAATTCACTGTTATATGGAATATGGAATTGGTCTTTGGATTATGGACGCGGATATTCTTTAATGGGCGACGGCTGAATTATGAATGACGGACCAGACGCTTGTAATGGTGCTGTTCGGTGTAAGCTCGCATGTGGTCCCCGATGTGGTTTTGACCCACCCCGGTGTTCTTGAATATGGGCGGGCATTCGAAGAATTTGGGTTTGAGGTGTGCACGAACGTGGATGTCACATTCGACGAATACGCCGAGGTCTTCCGCCTGAACCGCTCGTAGTATGTCGGAAGTGGTCAGTATGGATCGATTATCCAGTGGTCGGTCGTGGGTGTGTAGAAAGGCGTGCAATGCGGGTTAACGGCGGCGCGTACGATCAAACTCACACTCCCTTAGTTCCTCATTGCCCTACCCCAAATCCTTAATATATGTACGATTCTTCACTTCACGACGTAAGGCGGTTGGGGTGATATTACGATGTTGGTTGTATCGACCACCTGAGAACGCACACTCTTGATCGTGCCATTAGTAGCCAAGGTATTGGAAGTCAGTCGGACGTTGATTGATAACGGCATATCCGTCGACGGAGAGGCGTCGGTCTCCGTGTGGTTGGCTTTGTATCCGATGGTAAAATTCCGCGTCGCTGAGCTTCCCAGTCCAACCATTGTTCGGCCAGATGTTTCTTGTACCGATGTGAAAGAAACGATGGTCCCTCAGAAATGAGTGTCCGCTGGCTATGATTTAACCCAGCCCGACACTCACATCTGAATACGGTCACTTGAATATTAGAGCTCGCCCTAGGTAAAGCGTAGGAGACCGGACAATGGTCTCTGGGGACCACTGTTTCTTTCACAGCATGTCTGTCCTTCGGGTAGCCATCTTGTGTAATGAACCACCGGCATGGGTTGGGTCAAGAAGAGAAGAGGACGCTGACGTCGAAATCGATTATTTTCTCACACTTTTTTTCACCATCCCGGATGTAAGTCGCCTCTTTCTCGTGATATCAACGAAAAGTGATACTCTGGGCCCCCACAATGTTCACTTTCAAACAGTCGAACATATCCGCCTCTTTCTGCTCGATGAGGGCGAGGAAAGTAGTTAAATCCTGGAAGAGATATCGCAGCCCGGGTCAGGCCCGGAATACTGACACAGTCTTTGAAGACGTTTACACCCATTCCTCAGTAGAAGGCGGCAATTTTGTTGGTAGCTTCTAGAAAAGGGACTGGGGTATATGAGGAAATCCCGAGAGTCTGCATTCCTTCAAGCTCCCACACTTGCTGGAGTTCGGCATAAATGATATAGTCTAACGCTTCGTCTTTCAGGTCGTTGTAGAAGGTGGCTTACGGTGGGAGTTCGATCTTTTCCAGACGATCCAGATGAGTCATGTGGGTATATGGAGAGTAACTTTTGCTTCGGCACAGTCAAAGGCTTTCATCCATTGGTCATAGCTGTAATTGGGTGCCAAGTAGTTCTGGATGTCTAGAAAACGTAGGAAAGTTGTGAAGAGGGCGACGTGGTTGTTCGTCTTCTTTATGACATGCTTGATGTTCCCGACTTTTGGAGGGGTAAGAGTACAGGTATTTTTTAATCACATTGAGATCGTACCGGCCGGAATTCAACCCGTGCACGGGTAACTGGTTTAGATATTACAGAGACGGAGCTTGAGTTTCTGTGCGTACGGTGTGAGTGACTTGGGGCGCGGGAAAGCATCACGTCGAGCTCGTCGGTCGATGTCGACAGTAGTAGGATGAAGACCGATTTCGGAGTATTGAGGGTGAGGGTGTTGGCGTCACAAAGTGTATCTACAGAAGAATATTGAGAGAAATGACGTCATCTGTGATGCCATGTGTAGTAGTAGAGAACGCGCATATACGATCCACAGACTACGTCTCCATATGGACAGCTGCAATAAAAGCGCGGCTGAGATACTAAGGCTACGCCCGAGAATCCACCGTATTCTCGGGTCTGAATGTTAGGTGCCGAGGGATGCTTTCGTGTAGAGTCATATGGTTGCTTTTTAGTCGCCAGACGTCGTCAATTGTTCTCACCTCTTGTATATCGCTCCAATTCATGTATATTCACAGAATGAAATGTTAAACGCCATTTTTTTTAATTCCAAGCACCGTAATATGTGTTCACAGACCAAACGTTAACGATCAACATGTAGACCTGTAGAGAATATGCAATATGTTACGGTATCCATCAGTGCATGTGATGAATGAAGTCATTCAGCCTATGGGGTACTGGTAGATCAGTTTAGCCACGAAAAACGTGGCATTGATCAACGTCTCCACCTGCCATTTTTCGTTGGGGCGTTGTTATAAGGGATCCATGGTCTTCAGTTGCTCTAGCATTGTCTCCAGTGAACTCCGATTGGTGATGGCGAAGGGCTGGTCGTACACGTGGTTCTTATACCGGAGTTTCTCTGTCTCTTTATGGCGAAAAATGTAGCCAAAGGCGAGATTTAACTTGAATGCCATAGTTCGGTCATTAAAGATGAGTTTCACATATTTGGAGAGCTGAGCCAGGTCGATCAGTAGGAAATTATAGATGTCTAGAAGCGGGCGATGACGATGGAAACATCGCCGGATCGTAGATCAGTGGTGCCGGTAGATGTCACTTATTGGATGTTCGTCAGACAAAAGATCGCTGGGGACACCCTCTTGATCTTCCTGAAAATGTTCGATGTCGTCAGGCGTATGACTCAGAATCATATCGTTGGGGTCCGGCTGGATATCCAGGGTCTCATCGACTGTTGATAACGGCGCCCCGTCCATGATTTGATTTTGATTTGATTTCATTCACCAATGAATGCATTTAGTCATAAAAGAAATGGCGGTCATAAAAGAAACAGTAGTTGTAATATTAGAAAATGCATGCCAGACGAGACAAATGGCGGGAATAAAACCCCGAGGGGCTTGTTCTATCCCATAAATAGCAAATTGAATAAAGAATAACTTGTGGATGGTCGTATCACCAATGACATTAGTCTCCCTGTGCATTAGACTCCAGTGAGACTAGCCTCCCTGGGCTCTTCTTCAGTGGGAAGTTGTCGCCTATGCCGTGGTGACGAGGCATGAATCAAACGTTTATGCTGTCTTATTTGACTGGGCCGTTTGAAAAGTTGACCGCATTCGTTACATTGTTCCGTCGCTCCCTCATGTAATCCCCGTTCGTGGAGTAAAACATCCTCTCGATTAAATGACCGTGAGCAGGTTATACAAGCATACTGCAAGGCATAATTTGTGGATGGAGGACTCGTGGCGTCGTAAATTGTCTAGACAAGTAAATGGCTTCGGGCAGGTCGTGCAAGAGAACATGTCGGCTGCGTATCGGGGAATGCTGAAAACTCCGATATACCGCCACTTTTATGAGCCCTCATCCCACAAGATCTCTCCCACGTTGTTCTCTGTACCAATCAACGCATCGCCGTTCTGTACAGCCTATGCTCGGATGCGCACTTGAGACATGTGTACCCAAATACACAACCCATAGGGGTGGGCATATGGCCCATGGACGTACATATGATCATTGAAGTTTGTTCCTCGAGAAAACTAGGCGACGTCATCCGTGACGCCATGAATAAATTTTTTAAATTTTATTAATGATCTGTATTAGAAAAAACATGCATACTCATCATATTGGTTAGTGTTTTGCTGGCTTATATTATATGTTATTAATCGATTGTTTTCGTATTGCCTTCGTATTGACCTTCAGGTCGCCGTATTGGCCCGAGGCCGCAGGCCGAGGGCCAACACGGCGACCTGAAGGTCAATACTAAGGCTATACGAAAACAATCGATTCATAATATTTTTATTAATTGACATTTACTGGCCGTGTTCTTGTTTTTCCGAGCTTGAGTGGCAGCATCCGCTTCTTGATCTGTAACAGGTTTAAATCGTTTTAAATCGTCTCCACATATCTCCTCAAGCTCTAAAATTCCACTCACGAACCCTTGAATAACACGCTCTGCTATGGTGGCCGATAAGGGACATCGCTGCATTGTTTCAGGTATGTGGTTTGGTAACACGAAGGCAGGATGCGAAGCGCGAAGTCCAAACACGAAGCCAGGATGCGAAGTGCGAAGGCAGGATGCGAAGCGCGAAGGCAGGATGCGAAGCGCGAAGTCCAAACACGAAGGCAGGATGCGAAGCGCGAAGCGAAGGCAGGATGCGAAGCGCGAAGTCCAAACACGAAGGCAGGATGCGAAGCGCGAAGGCAGGATGCGAAGCGAAGCGAAGGCAGGATGCGAAGTGCGAAGTCAAACACGAAGGCAGGATGCGAAGTGCGAAGGCAGGATGCGAAGCGCGAAGTCCAAACACGAAAGCAGGATGCGAAGCGCGAAGTCAAAACAAGTGCCACTGCGCATGACCCGATGAAAGCGAGGCCAGGCCGCCATTTGAATTATTTTATTTACCAATGCCGAGATCAGAGTATAGTCGCCTTTCTCGTCGGGATGGTTTACATGAAGAATAAAGTCTGTATATGCTTAGATACACGAGTACAAGACCAGTCTTTCTTTATTACCGGAACCATTTCGTCACTCGATACAGTCAAAATCGCTGATTTTCTTGATTCAAAGTATAGTTCATTTATGCTCGATTTTATTGAAGACAGCGTCATCCGTCAATATTTTAACGTCGGATATATCGTCGGAAATTCTTCATATCAATCACGACATCTGCTATACAATAATAATATGATCGGAAATTTTACATAAGATTGGAACACATACAATAAATGTTTCACAGAAACCAAGCATAATAATATTACATATCATACTGTATCACAGAAACTTAACATATTAAATACTGGTATATATAATTGTATCACAGGACCAGAATATGATTACAAAATATGGAGGACGACAAATGAAGTTGGACGCAAAATTAAAACTAAACAGGAAAAAAAAATAAAGGATCAAATTTTTTAAATCCCCAGCCTTGATAATAAATTTGACTAAATCAATCAGTTGTCGGTAACAAAATCTCTCAGCATTAAGAATACTGGAAAATTTATGGTGGTAACACGAAGGCAGGATGCGAAGCGCGAAGTCCAAACACGAAGGCAGGATGCGAAGCGCGAAGGCAGGATGCGAAGCGCGAAGTCCAAACAGGAAGCCAGGATGCGAAGCGCGAAGTCCAAACAGGAAGCCAGGATGCGAAGCGCGAAGGCAGGATGCGAAGCGCGAAGTCCAAACACGAAGGCAGGATGCGAAGCGCGAAGGCAGGATGCGAAGCGCGAAGTTCAAACACGAAGGCAGGGCAGGATGCGAAGCGCGAAGGCAGGATGCGAAGCGCGAAGTTCAAACACGAAGGCAGGATGCGAAGCGCGAAGTTCAAACACGAAGGCAGGATGCGAAGCGCGAAGGCAGGATGCGAAGCACGAAGTCGTGTTTGGACTTCGCGCTTCGCATCCTGCCTTCGCGCTTCACATCCTGCCTTCGCACTTCGCATCCTGCCTTCGTGTTTGGACTTCGCGCTTCGCATCCTGCCTTCGCGCTTCGCATCCTGCCTTCGTGTTACCAAACCACATACCTAGCGATGTCCCTTATCGGCCACCATACTCTGCGCTCGCCTTCGCGCTGAACAAACAACACTGCTGTCGTCTGTTTCTCCAGTCGGTGGTCCTAACTGCTAGTTACGGCTGCACTCGTTGACCTCGGCCAATACAACATTCAACCCGGCCAATACAGCTTTCAACTCGGCCAATACAACTCGGCCAATACAAGCCGGGTTCGACATGAAGTATGGACAGGCCGTGTTACACTGTATTCGGGTAATAGTCCAGTCGCTTAGGTGAATAATCGTGACACACCGTATTAAAGCATGAAACTTTGCATAGTTACTGTACATAGGATGCAAAAGCATATCCCGGGTAGGTGCCCGACCTGGGTGACCTTGTTCTCCCAAAATCCAAGATGGCCGCCAATATGGCCGCTAAATATTCAAATGGTCATATTCTTGCTCGTATGTTGGCTAACATTTTATTTGAAGTTACCATATATATGTTTTGATGGGCATGGAGGTCATACACGAATATTTCAAATAGGTTACAATGACAGATTTAATCATAACTCAAGATGGCCGCCAATCAGTCGACGAAACTTGACGAGATATGGAAATTATTCATGTCCAATTAGTTTATCGTTATATATACAATACAGAACTTGAGCTGTGACATAATTTAGACATACGCGAATAACTGTGTTTCCAAAGAACTTTTGACAGGGCTATGAATACAAGAACGGCATTAGTATTGTGGCTGAGCGCCATTTTTGAATGAAATCGTGAAATGCTGGATTGAAGCTGACCCATTTCGGCAAAGTAAATGAACATGTTATATACAAACATTCCGCATGACGGTGAACGACCTGAGTGACCTAGTTTACGAAAAATCCAAGATAGCGTTCAGTATATCAAACATGTAAATACCCGTCTTTCTGTTCAGTGTTAGTCTTGAATGTTCATTAAAATGACTAAATATACCTTTGTGTTGTTCAGAAATTAATATATTGGTAATTCTAAGCCTTTGAAAAAAATAGTGCCAAAAGATACTATTTTAAAGTCAAATCTCGTATCGTAAGATATGTAAACTATGTAAACTATGAAAGAGGATGTGAAAGTGCTGCGCAATTGTTGCCGAACCATGCTAAGTAGCACAAAGTATGTCATCTAAGGTTTCCCAGTAAAAACTTGAAAGATCGCCAAAAGAACAAGCGAATAAATAACGCTGGTTCGGAGAAACAGAGGTCTAAACATCAATCACTCGGAGCCTCTGGTAGGACCGAGCAATCTTCTGTATGGACGCTCAAGGAGTGCTGCATGCATATATGCTCAACGGTGACTCTAGACAAGTCTATTGAAGATGGCTACCCAACTGCAAGATATAGAACTCTTATCACATATTGCCGGAGGAGATTTAGCGACAAATGTTTATTGGAGCTAAATAACATAATAAATGTTTGATGGCTTACAATAATTGCTTCAGAATTTTGAAGAGAAAGAGACAAGTCGTAGGCAGGTAAAAGTTAAGACATTGTAGAATTTCAGGTGTCCCAGAGCCATTTTTCTACATTGAAAGAAATGTTGAAGAGAGAACCTACATATTCAAATTTGCTGAGTTACGTGTAGTATATGAAGAGCGACTAAGCATTCTGGGATTGTCGAAGACCGTCAACAAATCCAGGCTAAAGAATAGGCTCCTAGCCCACTTTCTGGTGGAGTCAGGAGTAGTCTGATTAAGGACCGTAATATACGTGGGTTACCTCTTCAACATCGCTTTTAATGTAGGAAACTATAGTTTCGCAAACACCCGGGATTCTACCAAGTATTCACTTTCAACCGAGGACACGATTTGGCTCTTTCTCTCCGCACTTCTGTCAGTCACAAACCCCTAAATGGTTTTGAGGTACAAGGTGATATTACGAACTAAACATCCTGAGGATCAACGATTGGCCATTATATCGGACTGGGCGGGAAAAGGTTTCTGATCTATTTTTAATGTTTCTACAATATTCAACTCTAGAAAATATCAAAATAAGCTTTCCAAATTTTAAGAGGGAAAAATCTGGACCAGTTTGATTGGCCGTCCCCTAAATCCGATGTCCAGATGCCAGGCGGCATGCCGTCTTTCCTGTCGGCTCTGGCTCAAAACGATCGTGGGAAATGTATGCTGATTTTTCCATATGTTTTAGCAGAAAAGCTAAGCTACATCATGTGGTAGGTCATTCATGGTGCCGAATGTTAGGGAGTATCGTTTTCGCAAGATGTGCGCAATGAATTTACTACATAATAAGTAAGGCAATTATTTAGTGGTTTGTGACCTGTAAGCCCTCAAACATCTATTATTGCTTCAATAGTAAATAAATCTCTTCCGACAGTCAGAGATAACATGCAGTTTGTATATTGAGCTGGCCAACCTTCTCCCTCCGAACCGAATCGGCTTGTTTTTGGTGCTTTTTCGATCTTCTTTCACATCCACTTAATTCCAGGTCAAAGAGCAGTGCATCAAGTTCCTGAAAGCCCTTGCCATTCCTTTCTAAATCATCGTAGTATTTCAAAGCTCCCTCGTCAGGTTTCTCCACAGGACACTTGAAATCCCCTCGCCTCTCACAACGAAAAATACAACTTCAGTAGAGTACTGAAACTCACAACACGGTATCTTCTAAAACAAATGCAGGATGGCCGTCATGATGACGTGACCGTGACGTCATATTCGCTGAAGCTATTTTTTGGCCTATTTTTGGGCCGATTTATCGAAATGTTTATCGATTTTTCTTTTTAAAAACCACTAAGTATAATAGACAATAATTAGTTTTACTTAATTACTTTCTAGTCATTTTTTGCCAGAAAAAAGTGCAAAGAAGTGGGCAGAAAGGACTGAAAACACGACTTTCTGGGATACATGTCCGCCATTTTGAATTTACCCGCGATCCTCTGCTCTGGATGATATGCAAATGGCCTTAAAATGACCCCAATACGATAAGCTAAAAAGTCACGAAGTTTCAGCCCCCTAGGTTTCGTCGTTTTGGAGCAGCAGAGAAAAGTTCACTAAGTGGGGAAGGGGCGGCGAAAAGGGCCCCTCCCCCCACAAAAAGACCAGATAGGGTTAAAAATCATATCTTTTGACAATATTTATGGTTGCAAAGCGTTCGAGGTACCAATATATCAATTTCTATGCTTCACAAAGGCATATTTGGTCATTTTAATGAACACACTAACCCAACAAGAAGAAGAAATACGGGTATTTATATGTTTGACAGGCGTACTGGCCGCCATCTTGGATTTTTCGAAAACTAGGTCACTCAGGTCGGGCACCACCATGCGGAATGTTTGTGCATGTCATGTACATTGACTCTGCCAAGTTTGGTGCTTTAATCCAGCATGTCACGATTTCATTGAAAAATGGCGTTAAGCCACTAGACTATAATAACATACACAGTCAATTAATAATCTGATTTACATGTGTGCCGTGTGCCAGCAGCTTTTAATGTGTCGGTATCTGTCGGCCTATCGCGGCCTGTAGCGTTTTCTTTTAAAGTGATCGTAAACCCTCAAGTAAAGTTTCCATCAAATGAAAGACCTTTGCAAGCAGTGTGGGAAAATATTTATTTTAATTTTTTACGATTTTATTACACAGAGTAAACTGCAGTTAAAGTGTGGTATTCTATGGTGGTCTGTTGCAATCATATTTAGGTCCAATGACGTCACACTGCCTTAATACATCAATTTCAAACTGTGTATGCACTTTCCAGTGCTTGATTCAAGCTTAAGGTGTGTATACTTTGAGTTTCAATACAGACTCACTGTTCCAATGTGCATGTTTCACCAAAATCTGGGACATGGTGACTCATGAGTGTCAAGTCAATTTGAATCTTGCATTCAATTTCCCAGATTTTGGAAGATGCACATTGGAACAGTGCATGGCTACCCCATGTTTATGTGTACTATTTTTTTTGTTTAATTTGGTACTAATTCTGTTATATGTGATAGGTCTTCGGATCATGGACGCTGAAATTCTTTAATAGACGAAGACTGAATATTGAACGACGGAATGGACGCTTATATTTTATACTGCGACTGTTTTGAGATAAATATTTCAACGCGCCCGACAAACCAGTCCCGATCTAATCGCAATGATTTATTCAAGTCAACCTTGAAACGTCTGAAGTTGCATTGGATTGAGTCTGTGCTGCGAACGATATAGGTGTCCAAATAGGTGCCACAGACATATGGTGATATGAACATTCAACCTGTATACGTTCCTTTCATACGTTTAGATTCAGTCTTCTTTCTCCGAAATCTTTTGTACGATATCATCAATGAGACCAATCAAGCATTGATGAATAGCTGATCGTGCATGTTAGTTTAAAAGTACACCCTTCTTCGTAGCTTTTCCGCTTAGAAATTAGCGTAAATCAATTCGTATGTCTTTTCCCCGATTCAAACTCCGATATATTCGCTTCTGCTGCATAAACAGACAAAATGTAATATTTGATGTAGCCGTAGTAGATGGAGCGGACTATTATAATATAGTGATATAGTAATATTCTCATACTGGCAATTATGATGACGTGCGTTTAAATTATACTAATATTATAATACCGATGCTCACTTCATTAAGCGTTGTCTCGTACCAATCCATGTGTGTCCTGTTTGATCGTTATTCTTCGAATGAATTATTCGTATAGAGTGGAAGATTTCATACATGGCGATCGTATACATGATTCTGATTGATCGAATTCTCCCACAGTAATCGGGTATCTAGGTATGGACTGGAACGTTTAAGTGGGTTCCCTTTGTTCAACCAACAAGGGTCCTATAGATTTCCGCACAACAATGGACACGGGTTATACCCAAAGTATCTCGTAATCAAACATGGTCAACGATTCCTTAAAAATTGTAGCTACATCATCATATATGGCGGGTGTATGTATGATTCTGTCAGATCGAATGTCTGACTCTCTACACCCTCATAATGTTCCTCTAACCGGCTTTACAACTTCCGCTGCTCTTGATCCTTCTCCGCCCTCTCCACCCTGATCACGATATTGTTACTGCACTACGTCACTTACTCAATTCTGGGGATCGTCATTTTCAGTGATGGCGTAATTTCCGGACAGGTCACAGATTACGAAACCACAGTATACCCTGATATATACCTGCAGATCTGACCGAACAATCCACTTATACGAATGACGAACTAACGAATAGCTGACGAAAAACCAGGACACAATACACCCAAGGTATCTTGAATCCAATGAATTGCCCACTATTTAACAGGAACATGATCTTTTGGCGCCTAAGCAAATACGACGGAGACTGCCATCCTGTATAATGATACGCATTTCAAGCAATATTACAAGCACAGATATCTGAAGATCACATGGTGTTTTAGAGTCTGTTCAAATTATTTGGTTTAAACCTGACTTGCTATTTTTTTTAAATTTCATTGTATTTCATCTTAATTTTTGTCTTATTTTATCTCTTCTCTGTGGTAAGGATAACATCACAAAACTTAAAAAATGCAGCGTGAAGCACTCATATGACAAAATGCCATAGGAGTATACAAAAATGTGAACAAATTGTGGGGAATATACATATGGGATCCATTTACTAACAGAAATACATTTAACTCTTTGAATTCTATTGGACCGAATATATGAAAGTTACTCTCACAGAACATACAATAAAAATATTTTCAAAACGTTTAACTTAAATCTTGGACTGAGTTTCGGGACTACGAGACTATGGGGAAAACCTAAGGAGACCTAATTTCCTACCCGATTATCCATGGTATAGGATTAAAGAATTAAAGGATTTGCAACTGTTGGCAATATTAATTGTTAGGATGTCTTGTTAGGACAGGTTGCGTTGCTATAACCACCAAGGATACAGTATTATAACCGACATACAGTGTTCTCTTTTCTCGAACCAAATGAGCCAAATAACCTGACAATTAACGCTACAACAGTCTGTCTGGCTAAATCCTGTATCTGACACACCACTGTTTGAACTGTGACAATGCGCTCAGCAATTAAGGTAATAGAGATATAGGTGTGGAGGAAACTACTTCAGTTTAAATGCAGGTGAGTGGACTGTAATGATTACTAATGACCAACTGAATACAGACACATGATAGAGTCATCACAAAACTTGTTTAATATTAATTTTACAGTACCTGTAACAAATCTGGTGTTGTCTGATATTCAGTTGTCTGAAAATTACGTTTATTTTTATATACATATTTTTATAATATATACTAAATAATAGTAAAGGGTCCCAACCTAAATGGTCGACCCCCATGACCTTCCTCTCCACCAATCAGTTCAAGAGCTATGTTAAACTGAAGATCCATTTATTATCTTTCATTTTATACCCATACTTGTTCATTTTATGGAGATCTTCAAATGCTACGAAGGTCAAATGAGATACCCCGTTTTTTTCAGTGTGGGGAACACATTTGGCTGAACATGAAGGGACGACTTTTCCGGCACGGAAAATTGAATACCGAACTAGACGCGTATATCACCATGTTCCTCGCATGAAATCCTTATCACTGACCAGTATTCTTTATCCAAATGAATTTGGTTTTGATGATGAAGTTACAAACTGTAGCATGGGAGATCTTGCACGCTACGATCGTATTTTACCGTCAGTGTATATACGTACTTTATCATAGAAATTGAAAAACTTAGAATGGGCGCGTTTGTTTGACAAATTCAGCAATAATGTTCTGGCGTTAATAGAAATTCGTCACATTTTGCACAGTGCTGGGCGAGATATGTGTACGCCATTTACAGGTTCTTCTGAAATATTGCTATCCAGATATGAGTAGTTAACTATGTCATAATAGTAATCTTCTCTCTTGTCGTAGAGTCGACCTTGCGACTTTTTATAGTATATGACCAAATACGCGGGCCTGTAAGTCACAGAGTAATTTATATTCACAATTAACGTTTACAGATTAAAACGATACTATGTTTAGTAAATTATAGGCTTTTGATGTGGAAATACATTCACACCTCTCAAATTGTGCTTGGCTCCCATGTCCCGCTCCAGAACTTCCATGACACTCCCATTTGCGGAGAGCAGTTCGATGCAATCGCGACTGTAGGTGCGTTAGTTCCTCAGCTGGGGGGGATTTGGTTCACTCAAGGTTGTTTCACTCATATGGTGACAGTCAGTTTGGTGGAGGAAGCCGGAGTATCCAGAGAGAACCACCGCCCATCAGCAAGTAACCGACAAACTTTCACACACATGCACCAGCCGGGCTCGAACCCGTACCGGTTCAGTGGTGTGAGGCTAGCGAGTGTGGAATGAAATTATTTTCTAGGTTGGAATAAACCCCTTGTTTCAAAACCCGGACCATGCGATGATACTATTATTTTAGAACGTAAGTTGAAGGCTCATAGCATTCTCAGCCATCAGAGAGCAGGATTTTTTATCTGTATTTCGCGAAGAAAAGACCCAATAAAAGTTATGCACGTATGCAATGAAATATTGTGACTGGGGTCTTACAAGAAAATGTTGCAGCAAAATAAATACATTCACAGTTGTAAAGTTCTCGTATGGATCAATAGTTTGAAAATCCGAAAGATAATTGGCATAAAATACCGGAACAATGAATACTACTAAAATCTGTGACAAAGCATGCATTGATGCTAGTGATATGGGAACAATTTTTGAAATAATGGTCCTGAAGCCTGATGACGTAGGCCCCCTACATCCATGACAATAAAATACCACTTCTATCCCTTGATGCAATGCAGGCCTCCAACATCCATGTCAATTAAATGACAGATGAGCATCCGTTATACAATTCAATTAGCCGGCCACCTCCTTAGTGTAACATGACATCAACTTAATTGCCAGCACGAGGTCCCTGAGCTAAGCTGGCACAGTCTGAAGATTAAGCTTTAATTTGGTGTATTGGGTTACATATAGGCCTTCACCTCTTGCGGGCCATGTACTTTGCGTTGACAATGACAATTTAATTGGTGTCGTGTTACACAATCCATGTTAGATATCTGAATGAGTGTTCACGTGTCATACAGATGAATGGAAATACAATTAATCACGTGACTGAGAGATATATAATACATGTACGTCATCGGGGTATGGGACCATTGGTAATAAGATCATGCATGGTTGATAGTGGAATAATTAACTATTTTATCGGGTGTTATATCTCGAACTATTTATGATGAAAAGTATAGACAAAATTGTCAACACATGTGAAAGTTATCTCCCTGAAGATGAACGTTATTATACTTGTAGGATTGACAATTATTCTCCAGAAATTTGACGGCGTCGACGCTAAATGTTTGGAGGAAGTCCATATGGATCAAAGATATATCCTATGTCACAGTGGGAATAAAACCAATTAAGTCTAATGACTTTCATTCAAGTTGGAAGGATCTGTATTTACGATATAATCGCATTGTAGAAGCCCTTAACATTGTATCGACACTTAAAATCGCAGACGGCCCTTAACATTGCAATTGTCTTTGCGGTGTTAAGTGTCGATCATGTCGATATTTTGGCCCCTCGAGGCTTTGCGATGTTAAGGATCGAGCATGTCGATAGTTTGGCCCTTCGTGGCTTTGCGATGTTAAGGGTCGAGCATGTCGATGGTTTGGCCCTTCGAGGCTTTGCGATGTTAAGGGTCGAGCATGTCGATAGTTTGGCCCTTCGAGGCTTTGCGATGTTAAGGGTCAACATGACGGCCCTTAACATCGGAATCATAATTGTGATGTCGATATCGTGACTTAACGTTTTCACATTTTGACCGCAATTTTCAGAGCTAATGTGAGTGGCAACCCAATATCCTCTTCCAAGTGACTCTTGGTTTTTATGATGGTTGGATGATGGTGCGCTAGGATCACTGAAATTCATTATCGTAACATGGAAAATGTTAGGCTAATTCCTCCTCATTTTTTTTGTTCTTGCATTATAGGATATCACGCACTAAAAATGAAATGGCAACGCGTGAAACGGCGATAACGCGAAAATGCGAAACCGCGGCAAAGGGAAAACCAATTTCCATACAAATTAAAGCTACGGCCCTTCAGTTATAGCTTTGCCGCATTCGCTTCTGTTCGGCCTATTCCGTCGAAATCATAGTACCTTGAGCATTAAAGGTGTAAGGATTTTGCAACTGTCCGGTGTAAACCGCGATCCGCCGCACACGTGAGGCACACCACATGCTATAGGATGGGTTTCCGCTCACATAGTCCTCGTTTTATTTTCCTCTCATCAGGAGATAAAATATATATATCCAAATGAAACGGATATTCGCTTGATTCTACACCCGAAGGATCTCTTCTAATTTGAGGTGTTTCTCCCGCTTTTTCGTCTCAAGCTGATCTTAATGGTAACGCAAGTCGTACAGCTGACATGCGCTGTTCGGAGTTTCGGCGTGATACTGTGTTTTTAACATGGATGCCTGTATGGATTCCTAGCAGTGCGACTCGGGGTACTATGTCCAACATTATAGTAAGAGACCGTGCCGAGTGAGCTTTGCCTACGTCAGCCACCTTGGACGCGAAAACGTCTTTTAGCACTCTCCGCTTAGGGCTGTTCTGATATATAACTGTGCGGGGAGCGGTCTAAAATACAAGCGTCTACTCCGTCATTCAATAGTCGGCCGTCGTCTATTAATAACTTTCCACGTTCATAATCCAAAGACCTAATTCAAGTAATAACATTAGTGTCAATTTAAAAGGATAAATCATAGTTTTCATAAAACTAGGCTAATTTCCTGCAAGACAGAAGCGGTGAACAGTTTACATTGATGCCAGCAAGACATCATGATGTTGCAAAATTATCAAATCCGTATCGCTGATCAGTTTCCTTAATCCAAATGATATACGTTGTAAAATCGTGATCAAGAGTATGATGTATCTCAGTCACGCTTTGATTGTGACTGTTCATATGAGAATCTTGAAATACGTAGGTTCATACGGCCCCTATAGCCCTGGGTTAAACGAAATTGGACACAAGTTACGAAACGTACCGCCATAGGGTGCAGTCCAGAGTAGACCCCTCGTTGCTGGAAATAGACCCTTGGTATAGCCCTTCCGTCTTTCCGAGTTGCCAAACCATGCAGAAAACCCATATAAAAGTACATATTTTCTTCATGGGAATGCTCATACCATTAACTCAGCATACAAGCCATTTAACCCGAGATAAATTTTCTTTCCTCGGAACGTACTCCAAATTTTCTGGAAAATCTATTGAAATGACCCAAAATACGCCATATTTCGTTCATTTCCTGGAAAAATCTTGACAATCGATTTCAATAAGATTTCCCCCCCAGTGTTCCCCGTCTCGAGGCAAGATAAAAAAAGCTATTCAAAATATGGGGTCGACCACGCCGATTTTTGTCAAATATTCCATATGCAACATAGCCCTATTTTTAAACACCTGAAAAACGTACGAAACTGAGGCTGACGAAGGTTGACTTCGCGGCCCGACCCGCCATATAGCTCAATCGAGCCACCCATCCGCATATGTCATTTTGAAGGAATGGTAGTACCCAGAAACTTGGTACTATAAATACTGGTTACCAAAGAGGGAAGGATAATTATCGTGTGGTCAGACCCGGGCGCTCTGCTGTATAACATTTTTTGAGGGGGGGGGGGGGGGGACCAATAATCCGAAACTATGGACTACTACCATAGATCTTGCACGCTATGCGATATGTATCGCCAAATTTGTGAAACTTCGTTTGGAGGCGCTTGAGGATATAACCCCGTTTTATAAGTTTCTGCAATAATGTTTTGTGACATTGATTAAAATCGTCACATGTAACACGGGATCTAGCAAATGCAACTAGGTGAGATATGTATACGCCATATATAGGTCCCTCTGATATATTAGTGTCTAAACTGACTGTCAACATATGAGCGAAACAACCTTGAGTGGGCTTGGTCGACATCGGGCCTTACAGACTAGTCTTTTGTGTTAAATGCCGTCATTATCATCTGACGACGATACAGCTCACCATCCCCAGTATACGAGTTGTCACAGCGACACAGCTCACCAATTACCAATACATTGACCCCCATGGCTCATTCACCCCCATGGGTTCATTCACCCCCATGGGTTAGTTCATAGGGATAGGGAGATAGCGTGCCCTTTCTATACTACTCATCGCGAACTACTCATCGCGCCTGCGCAGTCGACCCATTTTACTGTAGGGTGCAAGCCTGGCCCATGGAATCTCAGGTAGCGAAAACACCAGGTCTCTCGCCCCACCCTATCCTGCGCCACACCTATAGGGATAGCGAGATCACGTGCCCTTTCTATGCTACTCATCACGCACTACTCATCGCGCATGCGCAGTCGACCCATTCTACTGTAGGGCGTAAGCCCATTCACCCCCATGGGTTAGTTTATAGGGATAGGGAGATCGCGTGCCCTTTCTATACTACTCATCGCGCACTACTCATCGCGCATGCGCAGTCGACCCATTCTACTGTAGAGTGCAAGCCTGGTCCATGGAATCTCAGGTAGCGAAAACGCCAGGTCTCTCGCCCCACCCTATCCCGCGCCACACCTATAGGGATAGGAAGATCGCGTGCCCTTTCTATACTACTCATCACGCATTACTCATCGCGCATGCGCAGTCGACCCATTCTACTGTAGGGTGTAAGCCTGGCCCATGGAATCTCAGGTAGTGAAAACCCCAGGTCTCTCGCCTCACCCTATCCCGCGCCACACCTATGCAACCCGCCGTGCAGTGAGTAAAGCGGAGTAGGAGGAGGAGGAGGAGGAGTAGGAGGAGGAGTCGGACACGCCACGGATTATACTAGGTAGATACGAGTTGTCAGAGCATTTCCATCACAGCTCTCAAGATTTGTATCTAATACCGCTTATGCCGGTGCTAGGGGCCGTGTGGTCATGTCATCCAAGTTGCCACATGAACAGGCACAACAAAAGCGTACCTGAGATACAACACATATCACGAATCTTTAGATTCTTGGTATGTGCTTTAGAATAGGTTAACCAGAAGACTATACTGTGAAGCCATGTGACTCTGTCAGTATGTCGGCACCTCTTCCCACTTCTCTTATATGTGTTGTAATTAAGCCACCCCCCACCCCATTACTCTCCAGAACGGTATAGTTTACGATGTCGAGTGAGTGAGTGAGTGAATAGGGTTTAACGTCGTTTTCAAAAATATTTCAGTTATATCGCGACAAACCAACAAAGAAATTGTAATCAACCCTTTTGTCGTAAAGTCGACGAGAGAGAAAGCCCGCTTCATTTGATATAGGCCTAAATAAGATGTGCCGCTATGGCCTTCTGTATTTCCGTCAAATCCAGTGAAGATACTTCCCTGATCGCGATGAAATTTTGCACACACTATCCCAGTAATCAAGCCGACACGGTGTATCACGGATTATCCGGTATGTGCAGTTGTGCTCTAATGAGCATGCGCAAACTGGAACTCGGTCGGATTTTGAAAATTACACAAACAGATTCAACCACAGTTTTTAATGGCAAATGTTCATTTCATCACACATTCCACATGTTCACTGGGTGCCTCCATGGACACTAATCGTTAAAATCGCGCGTAACCACCGGAACACTATCACATTCCGACAACGAGCTCGCATCGTGTTGATGAGGCGTGTGATCCGATTTTGCAGGATGGCTAACCACTTCTCCTGAAGCCGGCGTCTCGCATCATCAAGATCTGACTCCATCCCAACTCGACGATAGACCGCTTGCTTCAACTGATCCCACAAATATTCGATGGGTTGAGATCCGGAGAGCTGACTGGCCACTGCATCTGTTCAATGCCTTCAGCTTGGAAGAAGTGATTTACAAGTCTTGCCCGATGTGGACGGGCATTGTCGTCCATGAAGAAAAATCCATCACCGACGGCGTGGGGCAAAACCTGTTGATGGAGAACTTCAGCAACGTAGCGATTGGCGTTTAAGTTTCCCTCAATAGGCACCACTTCGGTTTTGCCTGTCGTACTAATGCCTGTCCACGCCATTACGCTGCCACCACCAAAGGCCGTTACGGGCTCCACGCAGCACACTGCATGCTCTTCACCATGCCGACGCCACACACGCCTCCTACCGTCAAAATGGCGGAGACAGACACGCGTTTCGTCACTGAAAAGAGCATTTACCCATTGCTGTCTAGTCCATCGAACATGATTTGTTGCCCACCGCAGACGCGCTATCTTATGATGGCGAAGCAACAAGGCTTTCTTATCCATGCGCCTAGCACCTAATCCGACGGCTTTTAGGCGTCTCCTAATTGTTTGGGCACTCAACCTCCTAGCGCCGGCACCAGCATGAGATTTATTCAGAGGAAACATTGAATTTAGCGTTTCTCTTCCTCCAAAACACTCTGAAATGCCAGAATTTGACCTTTGTGCAAGCCAGTGAAACGTTTTCAGTTTTTGTTTGTTTGACATTTTTAGTCTTTTTTCTTAAGACACCGATCGCGCGTCATGCAAAGAATGATCTTGCCACTAAGAAAGTGATTGGTCGACAAAAATGGTATTTTTGTGGCAAACGCAGACCCTCATACCTGATGACCTTCTATTCTTGAGTGCGATGTTTACGATTCGCCGATCCTGCCGTTGCGTGGTTGCCCTGGACCCTCCACTTTTCGGCAGATCTTTCACATCTGCAGTTTGGAGAAATTTGGCTTGTAATTTACGAATAGCGTTAGGAGTCACCCCCATTCGACGCGCAACCTGTTTTACAGGGGTGTTTGTCTCCAAAAGGCCAATTGCAATAGCCCTATCCATGTTCGATAACCGAGGCATGGTTTACCACAGAAATTTTTGACTTTTAACGCCCAATACTTGCGGGCAGTAATATGGGATTTTCGGGTATGCGACCGTTTTATTGACCATCTCTGACATTACCTGATGCAGTTCATGCGAAAACGCATAAATTTCTTGTGGTGTGTGTCATGTCCTGGAAGCACAACCACACGAATAAATTTCAGGACTGGGCGATCGACATTTTGACATTTTCAAACTGCCATCATCAACACATGCGAGCTCGTTGTTGGAATGTGATACAGTGTCGTGGTGATTAAACGCGATTTTAACGATTACTGGTCGTCGAGACGCTCAGAGAACATGTAGAATGTGTGATGAAATGAAATTTGCCATTGAAAAATATGGTTGCATCTGTTTGTGTAATTTTCAAAATCCGACCGAGTTCCAGTTTGCGCATGCTCATTGGAGCACAACTGCACCTACAGGATAATCCTTGATACACCGTGCCGACTTGATTTTTTGTATAGTGTGTGCAACATTTCATCTCGATCGGGAAAATATCTTGGGACATATCAATCAACCTACTTTTGATGCACTGTTTATATACTTTCCATGAGAAATTCGAGCAACTCTATAAACAAAGAAACATCCCATGAATGATATCCCTTGTATGTGGTAGAGCTAAGGAATGCTAAATGCTTCCGACATTATTATATCGGCGATCATTTTTCTTAAACGCAGATTCTATTACTGAACTAAGACGGCCAATACGGTCCTGATGAGGGATTGTACTATAGAGAGTCGAGAAATCCCATGTAGATACATGTCTGTACGGTATGTGACCTTTAGCATCAACTTTTTCCGTAAGACATTTTGAGCTGTTCAATATCCATATGTATTTAGAAATAGAAATAAAAGAGTTCTTAGAAATAGTGGCGCAATACCTTTCCCAAAATGCTTTTACCTCCTGGAGGGCCCTCGTCAACAAGGTTGAAAGAAGCTTGGTGGTGCAGCTTCTAGAACCAGCTATGCATCTAGCTTTGTATGGTGATTTATGCATTTTGGGAGTACAGTTTCAGTATATCGTTATGAGTGGTTGGAAGACAAATACCTCTTTCCTTGAGAAAGGTTTGGTGGTTATTAAATAAATCTTCCAGTGAAACTACTGTTTGGGAGTGAGTAGACGTATTAGGCGTATTATATTATTTGGAGCTTTATCTATGACGAATTTACTCTGGAGATTTGTCAGAACTTCCTGGAAACCGAGGTCTCTCTTTACTTGTTTTGCTTGGGGAAGGGTACTACTGTCATTATGGCGGACTGTTTCAACGACCTTGTTCTTGGTGCATGAGGTCCAGCCAGTCAGCGAGTACTCTAGGTTCAACTTTTTCTCGGTTTGACCACTCAATATCATACTCTTCCAGTGTCTCGGCTCTCTTTATTTAGTTCCCTTAATCTGGAGTGTTTATAGGTCGTCATCAATCACTATATCAAGGTCACCAGTCATAACATGTTTGTATTGTGTATAGATAAAATTCGATTATTTACAATCACAACTATAGCCTACAGACCGGTATAAGTTCCTGTCAAACTCCTTGCCAGCTTTAGAATAATTGAATATTTTTGTGGCTATAGATTTAGTATACTTATATGAAATGCAATCCAAATAGTTGAGTTTAAAGACGAGAGATCCTAAAGGATCTTGGCGCCCACCATTGTCCGATAATTGTAAGCTAATAACAAGAGGATCTTTTTGTCCACTGTTACCAAGAACAAACCATTGATCTGTAATTTTGTTTGCAGAATTTCGAATTTGAGCGAAAAAGATCGAAAAGGGGACGGTATATTATACAATGGCTTTAGTCTTTATTTTTCAAGGAAATGACTTGATAAACAGGGGATTATTTTGGGATATTTTATGTCAGTTAAAATTTAAGCCAATCCGTACGGCCTACGTCCTTAATATTGCGATGTGAATGTTTTGTGAAACAATGTTCTTTGAAAATGAAACATTTCATGTTAATGAAAGTTCATGGACGAATGTCTTCGAAAGAACTGTTTTAGTAGGGGAGATCGGGGTAATGCCGGACGTATAACTTCAACACATGTGTCATCGATACTTCTTTGCTGCACTGCAATTTACTTCCGCAATGGCAAAGACACAAGGTAGGTCTGCTGTTACCCAACAAATAAATAAAAACAATTTGTTGTTCAATATAGATTTATTAAGAAATCAGAAAGTTGCGGTCACCCTGTCAGCAAATGCGACGAGATGAAATGTCCCGTAACAAGGTTTGACTGTGAAATCAAAGATGGTGAGGTAGGTGGCCATAGTTGATAGATTCCTTCTGTGTTTAAGAGCACCTCCAATGCTGGGAGTGTTATATATGCATATATATATAGAAGGGAAAGTCCATTAAGGCATATAAAAAATAAAGTAGAATATGCGGGAAGGTATTGAATGTCATTTGGAGTGAAATGTTACAGATGACATCACAGAGCGTTCAAGAGTTCAGTTCTCTGATAATGAAGAGTGTACAGGTATCGCCTGAGAACATCCATCACATTTGCGACACACCCAGGGTCGCTCAGACGAGATGAAGGGTCTATGATAAAGGCAGATATATCCTCTGGAGCTCTTGCAATGTCTCGAATTACAAGCGTCTAGTCCGTCATTCATAATCCAGCCGTCGTCCATTAGAGAATATCCGCGTCCATAATCCAAAGACCTATTCCATTTCCATATAACAGTATTAGCACCAAATTCAAAAAGACAAAAGTATACATAAACATAGGCTTGTTTCCTGCAAGAGAGAAGCGGTCAACAGTTTTCAATGATGCCGGCAAGACATCATGATGTTCCAAAATATCAAATCCGTATCGCTGATCAGTATTCTTAATCCATAATATTCGTTATAGAGTCGTCATCTAAAAATGATGTACCTCAGTCACGCTTTGATTGTGACTGTTCATATGAGTACCATGAGGATCTTCAAGTACATGGGCTCATACGGCCCCTAGCCCCGGGTTAAGCGGAATTAGACACATGTTACGAAACGTAGCCCCATAGATCTTGCACGCTACGTTCGTATGGTCTTCGAGGCACTCGGCACTCGGTACACACAGTTTTGTAAATCATGGCTCGGTCTGTATTTACAAGACGTGTCTCACAAATTTCAATTAAGTCTGCATTCTGTACATTTGGATCACTCTTGATATCGTCTATATGTAAATGCAGGGATCTAGCATTGTTAAACAGTACCTGGGAGTTGTCAATACTGTACAGAGGTGTATAACACAACTGAAGTGGATTCTTGTAAAGCCTTTCCATTTCTTGATGTACCTTTTCATCCACTTTCAATGCTTTCTCATTGAAGTCAAGAATGTGCAAGTTTGCTAATTTGCGAACTCGAGACAGTGCAACATAATGAACATGTGGTGGTTTATCACTGGAGCTTAGATCTACAACAACTTCATCAACTGTGGCGCCTTGCGCTTTGTGAACAGTCTTAGCTGCAGCTGGGGCAAGTGGAAATTGGATTCTTTGATAAGTTTTTTTGTTATGAAGAAATGTCCGCTTTGTTTCAAATACTGGTGTCCATTGCTGATCAATATCTGTATGATAGAGATGTTTATATTGTTTTCTTCTTTGCTACCAATGTTTGTATCGGTAAAAAGAACCCATACAATAGCTGGTCTCTTAGATGTTCCTTTGTACTCGATGTGTTTCAGAATTGCTGATGCACCATTTGTCAATCCATCATCGACGTCAACATTGACTGTTACATCATATGGCATGTCAACCGCAAGTTTCAGCACACTAGGCAGGTTTCCAGTTTGGCTGAGTTTGTCTTTCTTATTAATTTCTTCTACCAAGTGAATCTTAGTCTCTTTGTTTATGTTCACGGGGGAAATAATATCCGTATCGGCGAAGACGTCTACTTTTATAGTTTTCAGATCTTGAATCAATGTGCTGTTGAAGTTATCAACTTTCTTGTTCTCTGTAAATAAATGCAGAGCTTTCCTTGGATAGTCTACAGACGTTGTAGAAATCGTGTGAGATGTGATAATTTCTTTATCTGTTGGTAGGAGTTGATTGAATCTTAACCTGTTTAACATCTCAGCAAATGGCAAGTCATCTTTTTGTCTCATGATTTCGGCGAGTTCAAACATTTGGAAATGTTTTTTCCATAAATTGCTTGCTAGACCGACAGACAAATCAGAGAAGATCCATGATTCTGCTACAGGACATAATTGATAAAAGTCTCCCACAGCTAGTATACTTATCCCTCCGAAATCTCGTTTTGTACCGGTTAGTTCTTGTAGTCGGTCATGCATGAAAGCGAAGAGCTTGTTACCAACCATGGAGATTTCATCGATAATGATAAAGGTAAGGTCTTTGTAAGTTGTTCGAAATGTATTTAGCTCATCACTGTACATATGCTGTTGTGTTTGGAACATTTTCTTGTGGAAAGCAGAGGCTATTGTTACCCCATTTATGTTGTAAGCTGCCTTTCCTGTGAATGCTGTTCGTAAGATCTTTATAGTATCCGGGTCATCTCCATCTTTGGAATTTAGAAGTCTATGTAGTGTTTGGTAGAGAGCTTGTATTACTACTGGTTTACCAACACCCGCTCCACCCGAAAGGAATGCGTAAAGTGGATCAGTCTGTGTAGAAATCCATTGTATAACGTGATTGAAAAATTCTCGTTGTTTAATGTTAAGAGATCGGAGCAAAGCCCGGTATTCATCATCTGGAAGCAGTACTGAATTTGTTTCAACGGATACAGAGGTACCAGGTAAATCAAGATCTTGGCCAATATCTGCTGTACTCTGGGATTGTGTCGGGGGAATAAAGTGGATAAAGTCCTGTGACTGACTGGTAGATTGCTCAGCATCTTCTGCTTGCACTTGTTCAGTGTTAGGTGCTAATATGTCAAACTCTGTGGAAAGGTCTTGTTCAGGTTGTTGCCTCGCTAGATCTAATTCTTCGACATGGTGTTCGTATTTCTGCAGCAATGGTAAAATCTCTGCACTTTTATTTTGATAATGACCTTCATATGTGTCGTATCCACCCTTAAGATCTTTGTTTTCGTCTCTCCATGGCATAAATAGAAGAAGTTTTTCTCTGTAGAAGTTCTCAGAATTTGTGCTCTTGCTGTATCTTACATATCGTATTACCTTTGGGCTCCTCCTTTTTCTGATTGTTATGCCACCTCGCAATTTCATCACAATATTTGTATCACCGAACTCTGTATCACTGTCTGTCTCAACGTTATTGTCAGATGTGGGTAAATGACCTTTATCATCATCATTGCATTCAACTTCAAAAGTAGGTTCCTTTTGTCTATACTTCACTTCTAACTCGGAAACATAATCAGCGAAGCAGTATTTTTCGATTTTTTTTTGGTCTTTTTGCATACCTCTTGATGATGTTTTCAGATTCAATGCCTGTCGAGTCATCTGGAAGCTGTTCGAGCTGTTCTTCATTTTTTAAGAGAAAAACTCTCTGGTCTGGAGGAGATGTATTGATGAATACTACTTCACGAGATGCTCGTGTCTGTGGCATCTGTAACACCAGATATGATGCTTCTTGGGCACTTATTTCAACAAGATTAAGGAACTGGTTTCCAATATGTCGAACCTGCCTCTTGAGATCCATATTTCCCTCTGTTGCTTCTTTAGACGCCTGCTCTAGCATAGTACTCATACCTCGCTGCGATTTGCTGATATAAGAAACAATGTACATTGCACAGGCATAGGGGTCAAGTACAAATTGTATGTCCAGGTTTGCTCTCCATGCGCTAAGCACAACTTTATTGTAATACTTCACACGCATCTCTGATGGTTTTCTTTTCAAAAACACCTTGGGTCCTTTGAGAAAGCTTCATATGCATTTAATATATTCTGATTCTTCCATTTGCACACCATCTTTCAGAAATTGTTCGTATGAAATATCACATCCGTCCTTGAACTCGTTCATTCTAGTATGTATTTCTGAGTATTTTTTCCTGTACTCCTCAACATGATCATTTTCTAGTGGTTCTAAGACCATTGTTTTTTGAAGTGGTGGAAGGGGAAAGCCAAATCTACAGACAGATCTACCACCTTTCTTGCATGTTTTCGAATGCTTATGAATTTGCAGTTGAACCAAGTCTCGTATGTCTTCCTCGACATCCAGGGAACAAGTCACATATTTGTCAACATACTGAATAATGTCGTCTTCAGAATCCACATTATATTTTGATGCATTCTCTGTCCATACTATCATGTGAGTGTGTGGCGAGCCTCGATTTTTAAATTCAATGCGTTGGAATGTATCTGTAACAGTTCCAATTGGAGAGTGTTCACTTTTAAGTACAGTGTTTACAAATACTTGCACTCTGTGGTCAAAGTACCTGGACGTTGTTACAGGGTCTTTTTGAACAAGTTTGACTTTGTCAGACCATGTGATATTTTCTATGTCTTTATCGGAACACGGCACACCAGCTAAGACAGCTAAAGTTTTAAGTAACTCTGTCCAACGAGTATCAGCAGAAGATAATGACATAAACCATGTTGGGAGTCCTAATTGTCTAATCATAGCAAATACATCCTTTTTTCTTGAAGAAATGTATGCTGGAGAATTACGAAGTGTTCTAAAAATGTAGTAACCTTCATTCAAGTTAACTATCTTGTCAACAATTTCAGGGTTTCGCGCTTCTTTTGCTGTAATTTTCTTTCTTTCACTTTTCTTCCTTCGAACAGCTAAGTTGACTTTATCAACCACTTGTATCCTTTGTATTTTGTTCAACTTGAAAAAGAGATTTGGAACACATGTTGCGGCTCTTCGATCAACACTTCGTAGTTCCCATTTTGAAACATCACTGTAAGATACAGGTACCTGCCGGTCATTGTTTTCTAATCTTTTCTGTCCACAATATATTGTTGGAAAAGAGAGTACTTCGGCATCTTTATCATGATAAATGCTAAGTGGTTGTTTTCCCTCGCCAGGTGCTAGCACTAGGCCTTTGTTGGTATCAAGATTTGTTTGGTCGATGAGTGTGTCAGAATTGCCTTGAATGCGATCATCTTCATGGATTTCGATAAATGTATCTTCGTTTTGTAACTCGTTCTCAGGATCAGTAAATGCTTCTGAATAAACAATTTCAGCTTGTCTACCATCTGCAGTGTCGGAACAACTATGTGCAAGTCCGCCGTTTAAGTTTTGTGATCTTGTAAATTCTTGAACAATTTCCTGAGCACTATTAGTAGTCTCGTTAACCCAATTCTCATCAATTGCCAGACCAGAATTCTTATACAGCTGACTATTGTTCATAAGCCAGTGTAAAGCTGTGAGTACAACATTTGGTCGCACATTTTCAGAAAAGACACACGATTTGTACGAAAGTCTTTTCTTCAGTTTTACAGAAACTGTGAAATGTTCATCCATTTGTCTTGGTAATGCATTCCATGTCGGCTGAATGTCAATCGGGACATTGACTACATTGCCTTTTGTTGAATACTGTCCACCTCGTGGTAATTCTCTTATCTGCATCAAGGGTATTCTGAGCGCTACAAGTCGTTCTTCCAGAGGGTGCAAGTTCAACTCTGGGGGTTTATCAGGCCAGGTCATTCCATTGGCAACAGAGAGTTTTGGAACTTTACATTTCTTTAATGAGGATAAGCATGTGTGACAAATCCATTCCTTTCCATCTACAGATTTGTATCCTGTATGGAAATCTTTATATGTTTGAAATGAAGGAACAGGACAACTCTCTGTTACGCTTTCTCTAAACCATGTTTGATGACAACAGGTACATACGTATTCTGGTCCTTTTTCTGTTTTTTTAAAGAAAACATCGATACATCCGTCTATATCATGTCCGAAACGTCTTTTTTTACGCTGTTCTTTTTCATGCTGAAAATACTCTTGGTTCTTTCGATCTTCTGATTTTCGTTTTCTGTGCGAGGCTTTTTCTTCTTGTGTAATATGCCTTCTTCTTTCAGATTGTTTCATTCTTTCAATCGCGAGGAAAGTTCTATCCTGTCGCATTTGTCTCTTTCTAGTCAAATCTACCTTTGACTCCGCTTGTGAAAATGCTGGATCAAGTCTAGCTTTTCTCTTCAGTAATCTTTCTCGTTCCAAAAACTATGAATCTTCTCTATATTTCCGCTTACATTTCAGATCTATCACCCTGTGCTTTTCCGGTTCTTTTTCCCTGGCTCTCCTCTTACTTTGTTTTTCAATCACTAAGAAGCTTGGATCATTCCTTGCTTTCCGTTTACTGTGCACATCCATTACCCTGTGTTTCTCCGGATCTTTTTTTCTAGATTTCTGTTTACTGTGCACATCTATTACCCTGTGTTTCTCCGGATCTTTTTTTCTAGATTTCTGTTTGCTTTGGACATCTATCACCCTGTGCTTTTCCGGTTCTTTTTCTCTAGCTCTCCTCTTACTTTGTCTTTCAATCACTAAGAAGCTTGGATCATTCCTTGCTTTCCGTTTACTGTGCACATCCATTACCCTGTGTTTCTCCGGATCTTTTTGTCTAGATTTCTGTTTGCTTTGGACATCTATCACCCTGTGCTTTTCCGGTTCTTTTCCTCTAGCTTTCCTCTTACTTTGTCTTTCAATCACTAAGAAGCTTGGATCATTCCTTGCTTTCCGTTTACTTTGGACATCTATTACCCTGTGCTTTTCCGGTTCTTTTTCCCTAGATTTCTGTTTACTTTGTCTTTCAAGCACTACAAAGTTTGGATCATTCCTTGCTTTCCGTTTACTTTGGGCATCTATTGATCTGTGTTTTTCTGGATATTTTTCTCTAGCGCTTGATTTGCGTCTTTTGTCAGATTCTTTCAATATTTTTATCTTTGAACTTCTTTGTCTCATTTTCTTCATGTACGTACGCATGTACTCTCGCCGTGTACAAGAATGAATTGTTTTGTCACTTTTGTTGCCAGTTGCACATTTTTCTCCTTTAATCTGATCTTGCAAATATAACAGAAGTCTATCATTTGCCGTTTCTGCAGTCAATCCTGTAGTCTTCTCAGAACTCTTTGGTGTTTGTTGAGTACAACTGTCTGAACTTATCCTCAATAACTTGACACCTGTTACTTCGAAAATATCATCTCCCCGATAAGCCATTGATTGTGCTAGACGAAGACAATGTTCAAATACATCGTGTATGTCACTATAATGAGCACAATACTTGATCCATTTGGATCAACAGAACCAGTCACGTTTCTCGAGTGAGAGTCACTAACACAGTAGATGTTATTCTGCTTAATTACAATGAATGTACTTTCTTTGAATGTTACAATAGCAGCATCACTACTGTTTTGAAGTAAAGCAGCATGTAATGCTTCAGCCAGTGTCAAGAACTGCAGTTCATCTAGGTTTTCCCTCGTATTGCCCAATGTTCCCATTAGTGATTCTTGAAATGCAAAATTGTACATATTACCATTTGTATATTCCACTGATCCACGAATGTCATTAATGGCTAGCAGATCATGATGAATTGTGCTACTTCGCTGCAGAAATTCATACATTTCGTTTCCATTTACAAGTATCTCGTCTACATCATTTGATGTCCAAATTGTTGTTGGTTTCTCTTGACTGTATATGAGAGCTGACAGACTATTCCTTACACACTGTTTACCAGCATTGTCCAGAAATCTTGGATGACTTTGGTCGAAGTGACCCTGTATTGGTACTGGCAAACTCGAAATATCTGTGTTTCCTTCTAATCTATGTTGTGAAATTATACCCGGACACGTTTCTGCCGATTCATGTTCTCTTTCAACATCTACGACAACATCATAATGAGTGTTGAAACAAATATTTTGTCGGTTTGTTTATCAACAGGAATTTCAGGTATGTAAGGTTTGCATGGTTTTGTATGTTCAGCGTTGGTAATAGATTTATTCAATAGCTTGTTCGTAGTCTTTGAAGTGGTTTGGTTTGTTCGTTTGTTCTTAGTTCTTGCAACTTTTGTACATAATTTCGACACCACTGCATTGCACGGTGGCAATGGCACCCTCGGTGAGGTGCAAACAGAAGGTTCTGAGTCAGTGGCGGTCGTCTGCCCTGCACCATCAATTCTACTATCCTGTGCAGCTGATGGTGGTACACTCGATGGTGTACAGACGCACGGATGCGAATCAGACCTCGGTGGGACAGACTTCCCTGAGGAGTTGTCAACCTCGGGGCATTTGAAGATTTTCCCTCCAGAAGGGATGGTTCTTCCAGACCATGGCATGATGAATTCTCAGCCCTTCTCTGTCTCATCCGCGACCTCTGCTGCTCAGTTTGCCGACGTGAGGATTTGCGCTTCACTCTCATGCTGTAAAATATATACATCCTTAAAAACTTGTATGGCTAATGTCAACGTATGATGGTAACAATGGAGTGTAGGACAGAATCCCCAAAGGGACAAAACACCGACGGACAAAACCCCTGAGGGGCAAAACCCCCATCACATATTAATATGTATGTTTCTTCAAAAAGAAAGGAACACAGGAAAGAAGCAATCAAAGATTGCTTAATTGTATCCCCCCCCCCCCCCGCTCTAATCAGACACTGCCTCGCCATTGTTCTGTTCTGTATTGGTCGGTGGTGGCCTAATTTTGATAATTATGAAAATTCTGTTTGTCATTTTTTTTGCCATGCCTTGCATAATACATATTCCAAGTATCGACCAACAAGTGATAATACAATGTTTTGATGCAAGATGGTCACCAAATCCGAAATTGTGACCTGGTTTTGAGACCTACATTTCTTGGGAGTTGTATTGTGGTGAAATTATGAAGCGATCAGAGAACTTTGAATTTTGCACCCAATTCACTGTTTGGGGGCAATTTCATACTTCAGGACATGTAGAATAACATATATAGCCATTTTCCCGATCAAAATCGGTTATGGACTGAGATCCAGCCTGGACAAATAAATATGTCCCATTCACTTAGGTTTAATAAACAAAGGGCCTTAACTCTTTAAAATATAACCGAAAGCAGAGAAACTTCACGCTGCACAACTATGGGGCTCTGACCACATATCATGCAAATTTCATGCTTGTGCATACAATATTAACCGAGATCCAGCCCGGGCAAGTCCCAATTCACAAAGATTAGAAGAAAAAAGGGCCATAACTCTTGAAAATATATGCGAAACGCGGAGAACCTTCACGCTGCAAAACTACAGGGCACTGACCACATATCCTGCAATTTCATGATTGTCCATACAATATTAACCGAGATCCAGACCGGACAAGTCCAAATTCACACAGATTTGAAGAAAAAAGGGCCATAACTCTTGAAAATATAACCGAAAGCAGAGAAACTTCACGCTGCACAACTATGGTGCAATGACCACATATCATGCAAATTTCATGCTTGTGCATACAATATTAACCGAGAGTTAAAGTCCCAATTCACAAAGATTACAAGAAAAAAGGGCCATAACTCTTGAAAATATATGCGAAATGTGGCGAAACTTCACGCTGCACAACTACAGGGCACTAACCACATATCCTGCAAATTTCAGAATTGTCCATACAATATTAACTGATATCCAGTCCAGACAAGTCTCAATTCACGGAAATTTCAGGAACAAAGGGCCATAACTCTTGAAAATATAAGCGAAACGGGGAGAAACTTTGTGCTGCTCAACTGTGGGGCACTGACCACATACCATGCAAATTTCATACCTGTCCATACAATATTAACCAAGATCCAGTCCGGACAAGTCCCATTCACAGAGATAGCAGAAAAAGGGCAATAACTCTTGAAAATTACACCAAAACTCGGACTGGTCACATTCCATGCAAGTTTCAATCCTGTCCATCAAATATTAACCGAGATATTGCGCGGACAAGAAATTCGGACAGACGGAAGGACACACGCACGGACAGACAGACGGACAAAGCGATCGCTAATTACCCGGGGGCATAATAAAACATGGTAAATGATAATATCACGAAACAATGTTATTTCATATTTTATGATGTTATTTCCGGCGCCGCCGCCGGATATCTGAATTCAGTAAACATGGGAGCGGCCATCTTGATATCGGACGAGTAACAGGTGTTTTCTCGAGCCATACTTCACAGACGTGCCTTGGTGTGATCCAACTAGTTTCATATCGTAAAACGACAGGATTGTATCACCCATTCGTGGTTAACACATTAATATATATTCTGTTATAATGAATTCATCGAATAAATGTCCTTTAGTACTATTTTATTATGGCTGAGAGACCAAATCGATGACCATACATGATCAAGTTATTCACCTGTACGTCTGCAGCAAAATGTTTGAGATTGAACTGCGAGTTATTAAAAACTCGAAACAGTAAAACACGCGGATCGGATTGATGTGTAGAGAAAGTCGATCTAGGCTTAATTTACAATGACACACATCAATAAAGAAATAGTGGCTTGATGATGGGTTCCATACACAGGCCCGCAAAACAAGAGTTTTGGGGGGTGTGGGCGGTGGTATTAGGGTGAAGTGTCGAAATATGGGGTCTCTATATATAACCCCATGCTTTATATAAATCAACATATGGGGTTATATATAGAGACCCCATATTTCGACACTTCACCGTAATACCACCGCCCACACCCCCAAAACTCTTGTTTTGCGGGCCTGTAGTCCCATATAATACCACAGCGTGAACTCTTACATCAGGTTATACGAAGTGACTTAATACGTCAACCAGAGAAGATTGTCCTAGTTGGACATGCGGTTCATGTGCACATTTTGCCAACGAGCACTTAACTTCCGGCTAACCCCACACTTTCCAGATGGGTCCTTGCGCGAACTACATTAGCCAAACCTTCAATGAAAACATTGATTGATTGATTGAAATTGCAGTTTAAGGGCCGCTTCCCGTATGGATTTCGCAGCCCATCAACTCAATGTTTTATTTTAATTACACGTTACATTTCTTAGTTTGTTAAAGATGTTTACAAGCGCTGTATTATCAAATAAACAAATAAATAAGTAAATAAATATATAAATAAATAAATAAGTAAATAATAATAAATGGGCGGATGGAGATATAAATAGAATAGACGAATTGTCTATGTACAGGTTCATCGGTTGATTTTTGATTAGGTTATATTGGTATGTGTTCATTGTACATTGTAGTCGCGTGGGTGATTCCTTTGTCTTTGTACCCCTCTGTACACACAAAGCCGTCCAGAAAAAACTGGGAGAACCATAGGCGGGTTCTTCCAGAAATCTGTGCCTGTAACAATTGCTTGGAATGTGTATTGGGGTACAGGTTGGCAGGTCTACATCCTATATTGGTGAAAGTCAAAGGATCATATTTGCATTGGACAATCGTTACATCAGTGGCATCTCAGGTGTAGTTCATCTGAACTGTGTTGTCTTCAGTGGGTATGGTTTCAGTTGTCCGTGGTTGTGGTAGGCATTGTTCGATTTGGTTTGCATGTAGAAGCTGTTCTTGTTTCAGTTGATTGTCCGTGGTCAAGGTGTGGGTTTT
This sequence comes from Hanleya hanleyi, assembly GCA_036873755.1. Lineage (NCBI taxonomy): Eukaryota > Metazoa > Mollusca > Polyplacophora > Lepidopleurida > Hanleyidae > Hanleya > Hanleya hanleyi. Next base: position 137,236 of record JAVTVY010042936.1, on the reverse strand, counting down.
GGGATTCCACTGTAATGGCTAGGTCAGGGTGGTTTCTTGGGTGTTGTCACTCACGGTGCTGTTTAATAATATTTGTCGTCATCGGTGTTCTGTTTCATGGCTGTTCTTACTCGTCTGCATGTGGTCTTCAGTGTGCTGTGCCTGTATTACAAAGAATAGAGGAGTTTGTAGTTTCTTGTTTTCTGGTGTTATTTTTTGCCACCGACAGGCACTATCGTGATCTAAGTCACACATGATCAATAGCAATAATTAATTAGGTACATAAGTAAATCGGTTAATAAGTAACTAAATATTATAAATAAAAATATTATTATAATTAAAGCCGATTGTGAATGTTTGATATAACCTCCAGTCTTCTGCCCGTCCTAGAAAACCGGACGGTTAACATTCGTTAAAGAGGGTTAGAAATAAGGGAACACAATTTGATCGGTGCTCATTATTAGGAGCTTTTAATTTGATCAGTGAATTTGTCTATGTTATTGCTATGGCATTTTGATTGGTTAGAGTCCAAATCTGATCAGTCATTTCTGATCACTGACCCTTATTTCCGCCCCTGTAAAATAGTTTTGACTCTAAGCGTGCTACATTTATTTAAATTTGGTCTTTGGTTTCTTGGTGTAACCATATACTAGTAATATTAAATGGTAGAGTAATAGTCAGTCGATTTGATGTAAGCTAGTAAGGTGGAGTATACTTTGTTTATAAGAGGTGGTTTAGGATTTAATATAGAAGCCAACGACAGAGGGACATTTAAGTTTTTTAGCTCGTTTTCCAGTGTGCGGCGATAGGGGTCATGTTTTGGTTTATATGATGCTTTATTGCATTTTGTGCATTGTAGGAGCGCATTAAGATAACTTATTACTGCGTCTCCCACTTTTACATAATTTGAAATACACAGCATTCATTACAATCTTACATACATATTGAATACAACATGTGACGGCCGGAGAGAACAATATTGAAAAATAATTCAGGTAATTGGTGGAGGGGGGGGGGGGGGGGTGCTCGGGATGACCATATGCGCGTCTACGACGAGAGATATGTATGTCGTTATTATGCTAATATCGGTCGCTTAGGATTTGCTAGGGGTAGTTAATTTTTCTTTGTTGTTAGCTATGTGTATAATTATATTCTTATTCAAATCGTTTTGTCGTTTTGACAAACTCACCTAAACATATCTGAGCTTCAATGTTTAATTTTGTAATTTTTTCATCGTTTCCGAATAGCAATGCCTGGGTTGATGGCATCAGATCGGTACCATAGATTCTATTCATATTTTCCAGAAGGACAACTCTTTGATTTCTAAATAGGGGGCAGTGAAATAAGTAGTTGTCAACAGTTTCATCAGCATATCCACAGTTGCACTGAGACGTCTGTGAAATAAAGTTGTTGAACATATGTCGTTTTAGGTTGCTACAACCATTTCGCAGACGACAGAGTATAACATTTTCTTTTCGACTGCATGCGTAAAACCAAGGCGGTGGCTTCGAGATTGGCCATATGTTCTGTAAATGACGTTTAAAAGCAACTAACGAAGGACAGTTTCTAACAGATTCCGGAAGGGTATTCCAGTCACGCACAGAAGAAGGGAAGAAAGATCTACGAAAGACTTCAGTACGATATCTGTACGATGTAAACTGGGTTGGATTGCGTAAGCTACATGTATAAGGGTTTCGCACATTAGTAGCAATAGGAAGATTATCCTCGAGAGAAGAAGTAGTCATGCCATTAGATATTCGGTAAAACATAATCAGCCTGTGAATATAACGCCTTTGAAATAATTTTTCAAAGCCTGCCTCAGTATAAAGTGCTTCAAGTCTAACACTTCTTGTCAAACCAGTAATAGTTCTCAGTGCCTCTTTTTGGATATTCTCCAGCCGATCAAGTTCATTTTGTGACAAATTGTCCCAGACCACGTCGGCATATTCTAAGCTAGGTCTGATGAAACTTTTGTACATTATTTCGAGTGTTTTTCTGTCTAAAATGTATTTCAGCCCTTTAAAGATCGATAACTTTTGCTGTGCTTTGATAACAAGATCTTCGACATGGTCGTTCCATTTTCCTTTATTGTTGAACGTAACTCCAAGATGTTTATGATTCGAAGACAGGGTGATGGTTTTATTTTCAAAATCGATAGGAAAAGACGATGGTTCACGACGCAGAGAAGCTAAAACGGCGACAGTTTTTGTTGCATTAAAATCGACAAGCCATGTTCTCGCCCAGTTAGATATCAGGTCCAGGTCATGATAGATTGAGACAGTCTGGTGGGTTAAGGTATCAGAGATGATGTATAGACAGGTATCGTCGGCAAACAATCGAATATTATTCAGAATATTACTGGGAAGATCATTGATAAATAACAGAAAGAGAAGCGGACCAAGGACAGAGCCCTGTGGTACTCCTGCGTGAAGTCTTAGTATCGTAGATTCCTTACCCTGCAATACTACCCGCTGGCAACGATTTTTCAAATAACTTACAAACCACTTCAGGAGGTTGCCAGAGATGCCATATTGTTGTAACTTGAACAGTAAGCCGCGATGCCACACACGATCAAAAGCCTTAGATATGTCGAAAAATAAAAACAGTACTTCTTTTTGTTCGTCTAGTGCCTTCGTTATATGAAAATGTAAATCGAGTAATTGTGTTATGGTTGAATTATTTGGAAGGAAGCCCGATTGATGTGACGTTATATCATGTCTAACGTAATTATACATATACTTAAATACAACTCTTTCCATAACTTTACTCAAACAACTTAGAAGCGATATTGGACGATAGATGGCCGCTAAGTGGCAGTCGCCTTTCTTGAACAATGGTGTTACATTGGCTACTTTCCATGCAGACGGGAATGATGCCGTTTTCAAAGAGTGATTGAAAAAGCGAGCCAGAATTGCTGATAGAACATGCCTAGATTCGTGAAGACATCTGGGACTTATTTTGTCAGGTCCAATGGCTTTGGATGTGTCCAGGTTAGAAAGTACGTCATATTGAATTTGTTCGGCTGTTTTTGACTTCAGATCGTTTTTGGCGGTATTAACTAAAAAATTTACATGATTTCTCTGACTTTTAAATTTGAGAATATCAACTAGATTAGTTCTCCTAGATTTTTTAAAAAGTTTATCTCGAATTCTCATTTCGTGTTTAATTTTATTTGATATCCATGGTTTATCGTTGGGATTTATGATAATGTTCTTCTGAGGTATGGAAGTTGTAGCTGCCACTGTTAGATTGTGAGTAATACACTGGCACCATATATTCACATCGTTATTATCATTTAGATCGTCATGTTTTGGGCATTTGAGTATAAAATGTTCTATCGTTTCTTCTTCGTTGTTGCATGAGGTGCATAGTGGTGATGTGTTTTTTAATAGCTTAGAGAGGTGTGATTTTAGTCCTGTTTTGCCTAGTCTTAATCTTGTGATGATGCGGTCGTCACGTTTACTGTCTAGCTGGAATCCACAACTCCGTCTTTTCCCCTTATCTAGAATACTATGTAGCCATCTACCTCGGTTTTCTTCGTTCCATTCCTTTTCCCATTTACTATCTATTCTGGTTTTAATGATAGAATTCAGTTCTTTGGTTCCTAGTCCGATATGCACGTCAGGTGCAGTTTTGGTGAGGCTGTCTTTGGCTGTCCTATCGGCGGCTTCATTTCCCCCAACGTCCACGTGGGCGGGAATCCAAGCTAAAATGGCGTCAATGTCATTCTCTCGTATTTGTGTACATACAATTTCCATTTCGTGCATGAGGTCAGGTCTGCTGTCGGATTTGGAGTTCTCTATAGAGACCAGTCCGCTTAAGGAATCGCTAAGAATAACGGTGGAAACCGGTCGGTTCTGAAGAACCCATTCGAGGGCCTTGATTATGGCGACTAATTCAGCGGTGTATACAGACATATTGTCTGGTAGTTTGAAACCTTCGTTAATGTCGAGTTCTGGTATAACGAATGCAGAACCTGTATTGTGACTTGTGTTTTTGGAGCCGTCTGTATATATTTTCAAGCGATTTTTCCAATGTGTGTCAATATATTCGAGGGAAGTGACCCTTATATGCTCTGGGTTGTCCTGTTTGGTGATGTAGCTATGTATATTCGTGTCCACGTGTGGTGTGATTAGTTGGCATGGTGGTCTATTGACCTTGTCAGTGTCAGAGATACAAGAGATAGGAATGTCGTGTTCTTGGAATAATCGTTCTATCGTGTAACCGTGTGGTGCGGAGTCTTTTTCCCATTTCGTTTTTAGGTACTCGTATTCGGTTTTTGGGCCAAAAATTTTGTGGCATGGGTGGTTTTCGCCCTTGGCTATTGTTTTCCCTGCATATTTCATTGACAGCACTTCTCGTCTTAAATGTAACGGTTTTTCATTAGTTTCTATTTGTAGACTACATAAAGCCGAGTACTGCATACTGTCTATTCTTTTTAACTGGGTCTTGCATGCTGATTGGTATGCGATTGAACCATAGTCTATTTTGGATCTGATGACTGTTTGATATAATTTGAGTAAGCTATGTTTATTGGCTCCCCAGTTGGTACCCGATACGCACCTCATAAGGTTCAGGTCTTTGTTACACCGAATAATTAATTGGTTGATGTGGTCTTTCCAAATGAGTTTTCGGTCGAAGATCATACCTAGGTATTTGACACTATTCTTAAACTCGATTTTTTGGCCTCCTAGTGATAGCGTGATGTCTGTGTTTTGTTTATTTGAGAACAGCACACCGGTAGTTTTGACAGCTGAAAATTTGAATCTCCATTTATCGGCCCAGTCACTTAACTGTATTTAGTACCTTTTGCATTATACTTGTTAATTTTTTTATCGAGGCAGCAGATTTCCACATGGCAGCATCGTCAGCAAAAAGTGATTGTTCAATTTCAGGATGTTTTGTGTCAATTTCGTTGACCAGGCCATTAATCAGGATGTTAAAAAGGGTGGGGCTTATGACGCTGCCCTGTGGGGTGCCGTTATCTAGCTGGTGGTCCATGGATATGGTGTTACCAATACGAACTTTGAAGTTTCGGTCATGAAGAATTTTTTTTATCCAGTGTTGTACCCTGCCCTTAATTCCTAGGTTGTTTAATTGGGTGATAATCCCGTCCTGCCATACAAGGTCAAATGCCTTTTCTATATTGAAGAAAATGCCTAATGTATATTGGTGTTTGGCATTACCCTTTTTGATTGAGTGTTGGAGTCTGGCTATGTGGTCTAAAGTAATTTTTTTTCCGAAAACCGCTTTGTGTTTTGTTTAACAGGTTGTTGCTTTCGGTGTACGGACATTTCCCCCAGTGGACATTTCCCCCAGCGGACATTTCCCCCATGGACATTTCCCCCAGTGGGCATTTCCCCCAGTGGACATTTCCCCCAATGGACATTTCCCCCACCCAATATTTTTAGGTTATTTTGAAAATATATTTTAGATAATTTGGCAATAACACAAATTTTTTTAATATGTTTTTTATTTTCTATATATAAGGATTTCCACATATGTTTTAACTGTTCGTAGGTCGGTGTCACGAAGCCATTTGATGAGAATAAAACTGAACTAAAGTGAAAACTGAGGTAAAAAATAGAACAAAATTATATTGTTTAAAAATACATTCTTTATTTTACTACTGTGTGATATGTTTTCTTAAAACGTTAAAATATATACTATGTATATGAATATTATATATTATCACTATGTGCTCCATTATACTGTTTAAAAATGTACTATATATATATAATGTGCTTTCTCGTAAAACTTATTGTAAAAATGTGTGCTATATATTGTTTTAATATATATAATATCCTATCACTATTTGACTCATTTAACGTAAAACATATGTGGAAATCCTTATATCCTTTGCATAGAAAACAAAAAAAATATTTAAAAAAATTGTGTTTTTGCCAAATTATGTTAAAACTATGTTCGAAATAACCTAAACATATAGGATGGGGGAAATGTCCACTGGGGGAAATGCCCACTGGGGGAAATGTCCATGGGGGAAATGTCCGCTGGGGGAAATGTCCACTGGGTGAAATGCCCTGGATTCGTTGCTTTCCAGGTGATATTCAAGTCTATTTTTGACCATGGTTTCCATAATTTTGCATAAATTTGACGTGAGTGAGATCGGCCTATATGACTTACTGTCTGATGGATCTTTACCAGGTTTTGGTATTGGGATAACAATAGATGATTTCCATTTGTTCGGGAGTTGTTTGGTCTTCCAGCTCACATTAATTAGCTTTAGAATTAGTTCCCGAGTGTTGTTTGGTAGGTGCTTTAGGATTGTATACCCTAGTTTGTCTTCTTCGGGTGAACTTTCTTTTTTAGAGTGTAAAGCTTTTCTGTATTCATTGACATTAAAGTCTCCGTTAAGGTAGTTTTCTATATAATCATTTGTGTCATTTTCCAGGATCGTTTCTTGTTTGATTTTTCTGATTTCTGGTTTCAGATTCCTATCGCTACTGTTTGATGCGAATGATTCAGCAAGATATTCTGCCTTTTCGAGATTAGTTCTCTTTGTTTTGTTTAGTACAGGTATTGTATTAGTTGCTTTCCCTTGAATGCTTTTTATTTTATTCCATACTTTCTTTGAGTTAGTTTTCGTATCTATAGTGTTGCAAAAATCTTCCCAGCATCTTGATTTGGCTTCTTTGACGCTTTTTTCTGCTATTCTTTTCAGTTCCTTATATCTTTCATGATCACTCTGGAGCCGACTTGTTTTGAATTTTCTGAGTGCTTTTTTCTTTGCCGCGATGTTCGTTCCACACTCTTGGTCCCACCAAGGCACTGGATTCTTGTTGGGCCGCTTATTCGTAACTGGAATATGTCTTTGTGCTATGTTTAGAAGTTTGCTGGTTATATTTTCATTGAAAGTCTCTATATCATTACTAAGTATATCGTCATGAATTAGACTTTGGCAATCGTTTTGGAAGCTTTGCCAGTCTGCCTTGGAGTATTGGAAGCCTGGGAGAGGGTCTGTCTTTTCAAAATCTGGTTTCATGCTAAATTTAGTTAGGATTGGAAAGTGGTCGCTGTCTAGTGTATCTGGTAAAACTTCCCATTCTGATTTAACTGCTAGTTCGGGAGAGACTATTGTTAGGTCAATTGCAGTGAGTTTACCGGTTCGTCTCCTGAGTTCAGGAATACGAGGTTATTATCATCTAACCATTTTTCTACTGATTTACCCCTATCATCTGACGTGGTGCAGGTTTCGTCCCAGATTGGATTATGGCTATTATAATCTCCGCAGATTATAATTGGCGAGTCATATTTTTGGGTGATTTTGTTAAGTTCTTTTTGTGATATTGTTTTTAGAGTGCCAGGGGAGTACAGGTCACTATATTTATAGGTCTATTATTTTGGAACACACGTATAGCTTGCCATTCGAGGTCTTCACTTTCTGAGCTCTTGTCTAATTCTAGCTATGTGAGTTCTTCCTTAACTAGTATGAGGTTGCCTCCCTTTGGGCCGTTTAGTCTGTCTTGTCTATATGGCGTATATCCCTTTATTGCAAATTTATTTTTTCCTGGCTTAAGAAATGTTTCAGGGCTTATTTCATTTACTAAGATTTTGAGATTGTCTCCGTGTTTTGCAATGCCATTTGCATTCCATTGTAGTATTGATAATTTATTTATATTGAAGTTTATAGATTGTTTGAGTCCTATGGATATAAGGTTAAAGGTAGTGCATGCATTTATACCGGGATATTATGGGTATTGGGTGTTCTGAGAGGTGTGGAAGTTTCCTTTTTATATTTAGGGTGCAGTCCCCAATCTATAATTTCTTCATATTTGAAATTCCAGTTAAAGAAATCTTGGCCTATTTTAGCTATGATTATGGTTTTTTTCTTTTTTATTTAGCTTGGGCTGATTGGAGTCGGTAACTGAGTTTATCGCTAACGTTATGAAACCTATAGAAGGTCAAGTTTAGTCATTGAAGTTCTTTCAGTTTCCGTCTCATTGTCTTTTATTTCTATTATTTCTTCGGGTTTGGCTGAGATAGGTGTAGCTATTGTTTCAATGAAAACAAACAAATCGTGTTTTTTTTAACCATAATGGTGCATCGTGACCTGTAGTCACCAGTTGCACACGTAATCGGTTTGTAATACACAGATTATAAGCTACAAAGGTTTCTGCCGGCATTGATGCATCTGCATCAAGAAGTTTTCTTGTATTTTCTTAGACACATGATCAATAATTTAAACATAAATCAACTTCCTTTGATGCCCTCAAAGCTGCTTGTGAGATTAAAGATTAGTGAGGATTAATAAAAGGTTTTCTACAAATTCTTTACTTAGATCTCGAAGGTGTGAGATCCACAATTAAGTGGAGAGTCCATTCATTGTTTATTAATAATTGTTTACGAGGTGTACACCAATCAATAAGTCCACTTTGAAGTGCCAGAAGATGCTTGAATAATATAATATAGCTGAAATACACAAAGAAAATGACAATAACAAATTCCTGTTCATACTCATAGAGAATAAATAGATTTTTGTAAACTATTATATTCAAACTTTATAAATTCTATCAGAAATTACGTCGGAAATAACTTTTTATATAAAGTGGGTGTTTTTTCCGATTTTCCTATTATCATGATTATGGGGGTTTTGTCCGTGGGTGTTTTTTCCGTGATGGGTTTGTCCGAGGGTGTTTTGTCCACTGGGGTTTTTGTCCGTCCCCCGTTTCAATTTGATAAATTTTGTTGTTGTTGTGCCGTCACAACATGACACTGACATCGCTGCAAACCATGTCGCCATAAATAATATTCGGTACAGAGAATTCTTGTAAATACTACACGAATTTCCATTAAAATTTGCATTCTGCTTGCTCTGAGTTTTAATCACGTTGCAACTTCCACTTCTGTTCAACACGTCACATTGAACAGTTGAACATCACAAATGCCTTCGCTCCAAAGAAAAATCAATATTCCAAATTGCGGTACCGTACTTCCGTATTTCATCAGTGTTGACAGTGAAATTATCCGTTATGTAGTCCGGATCTAGGTCATTTGCCCTTCAAGTCATTTGCCCTTCGGACATTTGCCCTTCGGATATTTGCCCTTCTGACCATTTGCCCTTCAGGTCAATTTGCCCTTCCACCCATTTGCCCACACTACACATGGTATATGGGAAACTTCTTTAGTAAACTTCTGACGAATATATTCAAGTTCGGTCTTAACATTTATTTCATCCATAGCAACATGTTCATTTTTTCTGAAAAATAAATATAAAATGCATATAAACAATAAACATTTATTTTCTTTCATTAAACAAATTTAATTGGTCTTTGAAGTATCAGATGAAAGAGCTGAGTAAGAAATGCCACTAAGCAGAATATAAATAGTCAGAGATAATCCAGATTATCCCCTCATTGATCACCCATCACTCCCCAGGCTTGGGTCACTCACAGATAATCCTGGCATTGCTGGTTCTCGCGAAAAAATATGCATACATGCGCGTTAACCTGCCCTCCAGTTTCACTGGTTTTGTTCAAGTGTTCATTATTATTTCCCCATTATTCTAACTGGCCTTTGAAGTAAGTAAAAGGTTTGAAAATATCTATTCTTTTTGAAGTTGATGTCTTTTAATTTTCTTTGTGAACTTTTGTTAAAACATTACATAAACATTAAGACCGAACTTGAATATAATCGTCAGATGCTACCAGATGTATGTTTTTAGTGCTTTAATTTCTTTTTGTTCTTTTAAAGTTTGATATCTTTTCTTGTGAAATAAACATTAAGAACTTCGTCAGAAGTTTACTAATTCAGTTTCCCATATATCATGTGTAGTGTGGGCAAATGGGTAGAAGGGCAAATTGACATGAAGGGCAAATGGTCAGAAGGGCAAATATCCGAAGGGCAAATGTCCGAAGGGCAAATGTCCAGAAGGGCAATTGACTGTACTCCATGTAGTCCAGTGTTGTCCGCCAAAACGCTTGGGACTCTTTATTTTAAGTGAAGTATGAATAAACAATAGAGGAGAACAGATCAGCTAACTTACTTGTCAAAATGGCTGCCGATGTAGACTGAAAAATATATCCCATAATAATACTCTATTTAAGTCGGCCAATCAAAGCTGCCGTTGCATGCATGGAACCTCCTTTTGATTTGGAACATTTGCTCAGCAAAAAGATCGTAAGTTTACAATCTGTCAATCGCATTGTGTTTACTTTGGTACCGGTGTCCGATCGATTTTTGTACGTTTTTGAAGGTTTATTTGGAATATATATAAAAAAAAGTACTTCTTGAAATGACATGAAAACTGACACGATGGTTGCTGAGCTCGTCGGCTATATTCCGTTATGATTTCTATCGATGACGTCACTCCCTTCCGGACGTGCGAGAGTACAGTCACGTCACCAGTTCCGATCCAGTGTCAGTTCCGACCCACTTCCCAAAACATTGCTTTTTCTCACAACCAAGATCACGCGAAATCTTAAAACATTTGTTGCATTCGAATAAGTTGATCAACCTTCCAATCATGGCTATTTTCGGCCTCATGTTCTATTTTAAACAAATTCACAACGACCAGAAAAATAAGAAACATATTAATATTCCCAAACCAGCGACAATCTATACTATACATGCATCTGTAGTGAGTGGTGCAACCTTCACTACGGGAACAATGAAAGCACTTTAACAGAGTCAATTATCTTAACCATTGCCTGTAACGAGTGAGGGTAAGGGGGTTTCTCGCGACTCGAAATTGGTCACAATTTTACCATCGGAATTTGGCAACAAACAAAAAACGTCCGGGAAATCAGGATTTTTGCCTGTTGGGACGTTGGAAACACTGTTCTCGACGTCGGGATGCCTGTTGCAATTTTATCGCGATTGAACCCCGCTCCAACCCCCCCCCCCTTTGTAGGAGCCTCCTCTGTAGGAACTTCTGAGCTTTTGAATATAATTACAAGTTTAAATTATGAACAAAAAGTAATTCTCAAGGGGGTCTTATACTCATATTGCCAACTAGTGCATAATATGTATGTCCAATAATAGAAAAAAATTATCTTAACATGGCCACCTGGTGGCTATTGAAGTTTCGAATGAGACCTAAAGAGCGATGAATGCACAACTACGATGCAAGGGATTATAACATCTGTACAGAATGTGAGGAAGACCCATTCAGTAGTTATGGAGATTTAGAGATACCTGGTAACAAGGGTTCGAAAGGAAATTTTTATTAGGAAATTGACGATGGCCGCCTGGAGGGCATGTTGAATTTTCAAATCGGATCAAAACTATACTACAAGGGGGACCTGTCCCATGTGAGACTAAGGATTCATACGAAAATTCAGGATGACCTGAGAATTCACGATAACAAAGTTTCATGGGGAAATCCAAGATGGCCACCTGGTGGCCATATTGGATTTTCCAATCCGACCCAAAAAAAGGTATCTTGCACAACTAGGCCCCATGTGAGACCTGTGTACCAAATTTGAGAATGATCCATGAAGTAGTTCCTGATAATTCATGATAATGTTTCAAGGGGAAATTCAAAATGGCCACCAGGCAGTCATATTGGATTTTCCAATCCGACCAAAAAAAAGGTATCTTGCACAACTAGACCTCAAGGGGAATCTGTGTACCAAATTTGACAAAGATCCATGCAGTAGTTCCTGACAAATCACGATAATGAAATTTCATGGGAAAATTCAAAATGGCCACTGGGCAGTCATATTGGATTTTCGAATCGGACCAAAAAGCTATCTTGCACAACTGGACCCCAAGGGGAATCTGTGTACCAAATTTGAGAAAGATACATGGAGTACTTTCTGATATATAATTCACAATAACAAAGTTTCATGGGGAAATCCAAGATGGCCAATTGATGGCTATATTGGATTTTCGAATCGAACCAGAAAAGTTATCTTGCAAAAGTAGACCCCAAGGGGAACCTGTGTGCTAAATTTGAGAAAGATCCATGCAGTACTTCTTGAGAATTCATGATAACAAAGTTTCATGAGGAAATCCAAGATGGCGGCCTGGTGGCCATGTTGGATTTTAGGATTTTCCAATCCGACCAAAAAAGGTATCTTGCACAACTAGGCCCCATGTGGGACCTGTGTACCAAATTTGAGAAAGATTCATGAAGTAGTTCCTGATAATTCATGACAACAATGTTTCATGGGGAAATCCAAGATGGCCACCTGCTGGCTATACTGGATGTTCGAATCGGACCTGAGAAATCACGATAAGGAAGTTTCATGGGGAAATTCAAAATGGCCGCCGGGCAGTCATATTGGATTTTCGAATCGGACCAGAAAAGGTGTCTTGCACAACTAGACCCCAAGGGGAACCTGTGTACCAAATTTGAGAAAGATCCATGCAGTAGTTCCTGAGAAATCACGATAATAAGGTTTCATGGGGAAATCCAAGAAGTCGTGAGCGTGTCGTGGCCGAAGTAGTTAGAGTGTTTGACTCTGACCCGGAGTGCTACAGCTGGCGTGGGTTCGCCCCTCGCCAGTGACCGCTTACATATATACTCGCCTATTCACACGGCGCTGGACTGATTCGGTGTCCAGGGTAATATGGACTGATGGTGGAACTAGTTGCTACGCTAGACCTTCGCCAGCGGAGGCACTTGGGGAATAAAGTACGTGGGTGTCTTTCAGTGACCGCTATATAAATCCACTCACAGTAGTACATCGCATACACCGCTAGGAAGCTCACATGGTTAGACTATCACAGCACTTTCAGGATAGTAGTTCGTCCAATTGTAGAATTGTATAAATGTTCACTTCACAGCACGATAGTTGAGCTATAAATGTTGAGTGGTTCCAATTGATTGTATATTAATATGTACTCCTATACGGAGGTGCTCCTATATAGAGGAGGGATTTACCTACTGAACTGAACTGAACTGAACTGATGGCTGCCTGGTGGCCATATTGGATATTCGAATCAGACCAGAAAAGGTATCTTGCACAACTAGACCCCAAGAGGAACCTGTGTACCAAATTTGAGAAAGATCCATGCAGTAGTTCCTGAGAAATCGCGATAACAAGGTTTCATGGGGAAATCCAAGATGGCTGCCTGGTGGCCATATTGGATTTTCGAATCAGACCAGAAAAGGTATCTTGCACAACTAGACCCCAAGGGGAACCTGTGTACCAAATTTAAGAAAGATCCATGCAGTAGTTCCTGAGAAATCGCGATAACAAGAATTGTTCGCGGACGGACGACGGACGGACGGACGACGGACGACGGATCACGGACGAAAGGCGATTTGAACAGCCCACCAAAAGCCGGTCTTTGGATGTTTCGATTAAGTTCACTCAATCGAAAATACGCTATATCTCGACAAACTTTAATGATTGTGGGTGTTATAATATTTCGATGAGACAGATCGTTGTATATCTTTGGCAATATTATTTAAAACTCTCAGAGGTAACGCAAACAGGACTGTAGGTACCAGACCACTATTAAAAATAGTGCCGATCCGTTTAGGCAACCTCTGCCAGAGAGGTGAATTGTTTTCAATATTTTTTCCAGTCTCTGTTGCGAGGAATAATTGAAGGCCAGTGGTGGGTGATTGGAGTATGGTATGTGTTTGGTTCCGCTGTGAGTTTGATTTTAACTCAAGGCCTAATAAGGAGTTGCCAAGAAGGACTATTTGGGTGCATGTGCTCCGCTTTCTGAAAGCAGAGAAAAAAGCCAAAATTATGACGTCATTTGTAGGAGCGCGCATAACTCAAAATTTCAATGGGCGACCCCCGTCAAGAAGTCTGTCCGTCCGGTTGTAGTACTTGAATTAAGGTACTTCTGGCCGAAACATGGAAGTCGAGACTTAATTAATTAATCGAGGAGATGCAATTACGTTAACAGTTTTTAACATTGCCGCCAATGTAAATTTTAATAGTGGTCTGGACCCTGTACGCAAGCTATGTATACTGTTGAGTGTGTCAGTTAAACCCACAAAATAATTTAAACTAATATGATCGTGAATCAACTTTCTCCAATGTAAAACAGACGGGATATCCTGAAGTGTTTGATTAATTGTACCTGAATCAGGCAGCACTATTTATCTGCACAAGTCTAGAGGGTTTACCTGGATCTTTGTGGTGATTCGAATGAGTTCCCGAGTCGTTGCGTCTATTTTACAATCTCGTACATTTCACCCCAAGCGGTTGCTTTGAATTAGTGCGTCGATATCTGAAGCCTGTGGTTTTCGCTTTGACACCCGATGTCGATTTCAAAGGTAGCCTGGCCGGCGATGAAATTCAAACTATTCAAAACTCAAACCTCGCTACAGATTGGCATGATGAGCTGCTTCAGTGTGCTTACTGATTGGTTCGGTTTAGTGGAAACGCCTCGAGCTATCCAGAACTGCTATCGGTAACTAACCAAGCCAGTATCGATCGTAACCTATCGATTGATACACTGGCTCGCGAGGATGGCAGCTATTGGGCCTAAATCATCACAGCCTAGCTAAACATGTTTTGCAAACTGTGGTACGGAGCCATGGGCCTAAACGAGCCCATAATTATCGAAATGTACTTCGCCTCGTTAAAGAGCCAACGGATTTTAGAACATCGTTTATAATCGAAATCAAAACGGCATACACATCTATAATCAAATACCATGTCGAGTATATATGATATAGATGACTGACCTGGTAAATGTGCATAATATGTGAAATGATGTTCTGCGTCTAGGCTATATGAATAATTCACATCCAGCAGTGATTAATAGAACAGACATATGAAGAGATTAATCCTGCTCGGAGTTTAAGCAATAACGCGAAAGAGCGATAATTCGAAAACGCGATAACGCGAGAAATTGACAACGCGAAAACCCGAGACTTTTCGCGCTTTCGCATCGTGTTTTCGCATTGTCGTGTTTTCGCATTGTCGCGTTTTCGCGTTACTTTGTCGATGCGAAAATACGAAAATTCCATATTCACCCATACACTATGGGTGCATGGCAATAGCATTCCAGTAGTGTAATTAACACAGTGACATTTTCAAGGTATTTCATTGATGGACATACTGAAAAATACATACAGTATCTATTAACTTACATATGAAATACATAGGCTTAGCTGTTACTAACTCCGATAAACCAGGACAAAAAAAAATATATTGTAACAATGTACATATATGTAAAATAACTGAAATCAAATCGCAGATGCTATATAATATTCACGAATATTTTCAGTTATTAGTTTATACTTGGAGATTTTGGATTTCTGTAAAACATCAATATTTAGCTTCAAGTAGACTTTAAAAGTTGTCAGATAGAGAGTTTCGTTTGTATATTATGACCTATATATTGAATATCTTGCACAGGCAAGAACATACCCCAGTACCATTTTGATATTATATGGCAACTTCGTATGGGGAAAGTATACAAGTATACAAGTCCAAACATTATAAAGTCCAAACATTATAATAGCCCCATGTACGAAATATCAAATGGAGCGCCATACATAAAGATGTTCACAAAACATTTGTGCTGTAGATCATGTATATATAGCATGTCGAACACTATCCTTGGGATAGTGCTCGACATGCCATGTATACATGCGTATCCTGACCGGGTACTGGTCATTTCGTATCCAAACCACTTCGTATCCAACAACTTCGTACCCAGTCCGTTTCGTACCCTAACCTTCGTACCCTAGTCTTTTCGTATCCAAACCTTTTCGTACCATGTGCAATAAAACCTATTCAGACGCAAGTGTATTAGTATTAAACATTGTGAACATGGTAAATGAATAAATAAATTAAAAAAATATACTTTTGGGGATGAATTTCAAAATAGAAATACTTTGTTTATACGGCTGATACTACGGGATAGTCGTACGGGGATTAGACGACTTTGGTTCGTCCGCTCAGGGAATGAACACTGTTTACTTTGGTGTTCACGCCGACGGACATATACATATCGGATCTAAGATTTGTAAGTGATTAGAAGTTCTTGACAATGATCAGATCAATCAGATAAAAAAAAATTCAAAAGTGAAAAAAAGACCGTATTTTATGAGAAGGTGAGTATTTTTCTTAAAGTTTTAACACTCAATCGATAAAAAATATCTTATCGTTTTAAAATTGATTATTTGGAAAATAACATACGAAACAAATATTCTGAATCTTTCCAATAAGAACAGAAGGAGATGGGGAATGAAGCATTATTATTATGAAGCCTGCGTACGATGACGTCACTTCCGTGCAGCACAGGGATCAAAGGTCACTTTCGGTCACGTGGTCAAGGGTCATGAGGCATTGAAACGGGCGTTAAGGCGTAACGACGGGCGTTGACGGGCGTCACTACATTTCGAGGTATTGGTGGCAATTCCATGAAAATCAGAGCTTCTGAGCTAGTTCACCAGGGCGTTGAAGCGTTAAGCTAAGCGTTGACAGGCGTTACTGTCTATAAAGTGTATTGCCAAAACACGCAGAACGACGGGAAAACCCCAGTGGGAAGTCCCCGAATGTTGAAGAGGTCCCGGATGTTGAAAAGGCCCACTAAAGTCCGTGTTCCGCTTTATATATTTTTTTCTAGAGAAACTTTTACATGCACCCACCCATCCGGGATGGGGTAGTCGGGAGCTCGGAGCTCGGGGATGGGGTAGTCGGGAGCTCGGAGCTCAGGGATGGAGTAGTCGGGAGCTCGGAGCTCGGGGATGGGGCGGGCGGGAGCTCGGAGCTCGGGGCCACAAAAATGTTGCTTTCTATACTACTCCTAAACAACCTTATATGACCACTCACTCACTCACTCACTCACTCACTCACGCACGCACTCACCATCGTTAGTGCGTCCATGCGTTGAGGCGGGTGTTGGGTACGTCTCACTCACTCACTCACTCACTAACTCACTCACTCACTCACTCACTGGTCAATAGGGCCCGAAATGCGCTTTTATACTACTAAATGTGAGTCAATATACTGTTACTATACTATCCTCTGCGCATTGCGCCACAAGGTCAATAGAGTTCGAAATGCGCTTTTATGCTACTAAATGTGAGTCAATATACTGTTATACTATCATCTGTGCATTGCGCCACAAGGTCAATAGGGTTCGAAATGCGCTTTTATGCTACCAAATGTGAGTCAGTATACTGTTACTATACTATCCTCTGCGCATTGCGCCGCAAGGTCAGTAGGGATCGAAATGCGCTTTAATACTACTAAATGTGCGTGAATATAATGTTACAATACTATCCTCTGCGCATTGCGCCGCAAGGTCAATAGGGCTCGAAATGCGCTTTTATACTACTAAATGTGAGTCAATATACTGTTACTATACTATCCTCTGCGCATTGGCAATAGGGCTCGAAATGCGCTTTTATACTACTAAATGTGAGTTAATATACTGTTAGTATAATATCCTCTGCGCATTGCGCCGCAAGGTCAATAGGGCTCGAAATGCGCTTTTATACTACTAGATGTGAGTCAGTATGCTGTGAGGTCACACTTGTGCAGAACACCTGCACACACAGATGGATGGGTTGAGAGGATACAGGTCAGTACATGCTCAAGTGCACTCATTGACTCTCATTGACCTTTGGTGTTGCATCATACAGACTCAGGCTGTAAAACAAGTTACAACACATATAAGGGAAGTGGGAAGAGGTGCCGACATACTGACTGCGTCATATGACTTCACAGAATAGTCTTCTGGTAAACATATTCTAAAGCACATACCAAGAATCTAACGATTCGTGATTTGTGTTGTGTATGTCAGGTACGCTTTTACTGTACCTGTTCATGTGGCAACATGGATGATATGACCACACGGCCCCTAGCACCGGCATAAGCGGTATTAGATACAAATCTAGAGAGCTATGATGGAAATGCTCTGACAACTCCTATACTGGTAATTGGTGAGCTGTTTCGCTGTGACAACTCGTACACTGGGGATTGGTGAGCTGTATCGGCGTCACAAGGACACGGATGAATGTAAAAACCCGAGATGCAGTACATGCATTCCATCACTGTAACACTTCCCACCGAAGGACCTGGATGGAGAAGTCCCCGGCCGTAAAACAAGGACCCGGATGAATGGTAAAACCCCAGATACAAGTCAGTACATGCATTCCTATCATTCGATACCAGAACTAGGTCAGACATACCGAGGTCACGCCCGATTCACGCCTACCGGAAGTGATGTCATACACCTGCGCACAAGTCCCAATGGGAAAACCCCGATGGAATGAGAGGATACAGGCCAGTACATGCTCAAGTGCACCCATTGACCTTCGACCTCCCCACCTCCAAGTGACCTCCACAAAGGTCAAAGGTCAATACGAGTCAATGGGAGTTATATAAACTACTACAGTAGCACAGTGCAATCTGTAGGCGGGAAAGGACAAATGAAAATAATGCTTCATTCCCCTTCTCCTTCTGTTCTTATTGATTGAAATTGTAGTTTAAGGGCCGCTTCCCATACGGATTTCGCGGCCCATCAACTCAATGTTTTATTTAAATTTCACGGTACATTTCTTCGTTAATTTAAGATCTTTTGCAGCGCTAGATAAATAATTAAATAATGAATAACAATAACAATGAGGAAACATAAACACTTGTAGAGGAGAGTCGCTATGTACAAGTGGTTAAGTCTGTTATTGGTTATTATACTGATAAATATGTGTTATAATCGCGTGGATGATTCCTTTGTCTTGGTACCCCATAGTACGCACAAAGCCGTCTAGAAAACACTGGGAGAACCAGGGCGTCTTCAGGATTCGTCGAGGCGACTTCACTAACGACGCCCTTGGGAACAGGGTGGGTCCTTCCAGAAATCTGTGTCTGTAACAATTGCTTGGAGTGTGTATTGGGGTACAGAACGGCAGGTCTACGTCCTATATTGCTTGAAAGTCAAAGGATCATATTCTGCGTTGAGGCGTCAGTTCGCTGACATCTAAGGGGTAGCGTGTCTGGTGTGGTCTAGGGTCGAGTATTCTGGATGTTCTTGCTGTGTGGCGTTGTCACTCAAGGCGCTGTTGGTATTCTTGTAATCGTCATCCGTCTTCTGTTTCAGGTCTTGTCCAACTCGTCTGTGGTCTTCGGTGTGCCGTGCCTGTATCATATGAAATAGAAGGCTTTTAGTCATTCTTGTTTTCTATTGTTTTTCGATGCAATACTTTGATATATCTTCCTCCCAACAACAGGCACCTCCCCGACCGTCAGGCACATAATATAAATAGCAATACATAATTAAGTGAGTAAATAGATAAACAAATGAATAAATAACTAAACATTTCGATAGATTCAGTACTAGGTGAATACACAAATAAACAGCTCTGTATTATTTCCGTATACATTATCGTTTGATGGCCATAAAGAATTTGTAGGACAATGAGATAGACGGCCCTCAGTATCAAGGTAACTCCACCATCACCATTTCCTATATTTTATGCAGAATACTGCTCGCTATATGCGATTTGGCCGTGCTATTGTTGTCATGAACTCAATTAGATTTGGCCATCGTTTGTTTTGTAGGACAGTGGAACAGACGGCCCTCAGTATCAAGGTAACTCCGTTGTTGTCATGCCTATTTTATTTCTAAATGGGTCTGTGACATTTTGGCCGGGTGTTATGTATGGATAGTTCATTATGGCCATAATGTTTTGTATGGCTATGGTGCACACGGCCCTCAGTATCAAGGTAGCTCCGCTGCAACCATACCCTTTGTTGAAGTCAGAAGAATGATTTGGCCTCTATCAAATCGTGTCATAGTACTTGGTGTACTAGTAGTTGATTATGTGTGGAATAAAAAAAATGTTGACTGCGCATGCACGGCGGTAGTATTATATACTGGAATAATAGCCAGCAGTTTTGATAAAATTTATTAAGGACTTGAATACCTGATTTCTAATGGGGGGCTTAGGGTTTAATAACGCTGGTAGCCTAATGTTAAGGGAGTGTAGATTTTTTTAATTCGTTTCTAAGTGCCTCACGTTGTTGGTTATGGATTGGGCATTCAAGTAGCACATGTTCTATTGTTTCTTCTACATTGTTGCATGCGGTACAGAGTGGTGAGGTGTTTTTCAAAAGCATCGACAGATGTGATTTAAGTCCGGTTTTGCCTAGTCTTAATCTTGTGATGATGCGGTCATCACGCTTATTGTCTAACTGGAATCCTTGGACTTGTCTTTTCTCTCCATCAAGAATCTTATGTAACCATCGTCCACGTTCTTCTTCGTTCCATTCCTTTTCCCATTTACTATCTATTCTGGTTTTAATGATAGAATTCAGTTCTTTGGTTCCTAGTCCTATATGCGCGTCAGGTGCAGTTTTGGTGAGGCTGTCTTTGGCTGTCTTATCGGCGGCTTCATTTTCCCTAACTTCCACGTGGGCGGGACTCCAAGCTAAAATGGCGTCAATGTCATTGTCTCTTATTTGTGTACATAAAATTTCTATTTCGTGTATGAGGTCAGGTCTGCTGTCGGATTTGGAGTTCGCTATAGATACCAGTCCGCTTAAGGAATCGCTAAGAATAATCCGTGGTCCGAATGGGTCATGTGAGGAGTATCAACGCCTGCTGAACGCTTCAACGCCCTGGTGAATTAGCCCTGAAGCTCTGATTTTCAAGATAGTCCATGAAATTGACACTAATTCATCGAAATGCGGTGACGCCCGTCAACGCCTGTCGTTACGCCTTAACGCCCATGATGTAGACCGGTGAGAGAAAAACAGCAACAACAATGATGACAGATCAATCATTTTATTATCGCCTCCAGTATATCATACCCAAGTTGGGGGAACTGCGTTGGATATGTTTATAATACAAGTAGCCTCAAGTAATCAGAGGCCACCATTTGGCGCTGCATCTGTCATATTCTTTCTTTCGTTAGATGTATTCTCGGCTGCTCTTGTCCAATCAGAAGTCGCCATTTCAGAAAGTTCCATCTTCGGCCATGTTCGCTCTGATCCGTTTGTTCTAATCGTCGTCGGGCAGGCCAGGATACCGTTGAGGCAACATATCCTCAAATAGTTGGCCCATAGTGGCCATTGGGTGTTGGCGCGTTGTTGTTGGGCCCATTCCGACACATCCAATTGGTCCACTTGGTCAGGCACGGTCTCTAGCGATGCCCTATCCATGACGGTAGGTCAAATACCCGGATGTTACTGCTCGAGTGAAATTATCGGACTTGGTCTGTCTCTTTATGCTGCAGTACATAACCAAACGCCAGATTCAACTTGAAGGCCGTCGTTTGATCGTTGAAGTAGGCTTTCGCGTACTTGAAGAGCCGAGACAGGCCCTCCAACCGGAAATTGTAGATGTCTGGTAGCGGGCGATGACGGTGGAAACATCGACGGATCAGAACCAATGGTCCCTGTAAATGTCACTTAATGGATGGGCGTCCGGTAAGAGATCACTGGGGGCATCCACTGGATCTTCCTGGAAATGCTCGATGTCGTCAGGCGTATGTGGAACAGTATCACCAGTGTCCGGCTGGATATCTAGACCCTCCTCGACTGTAGACACAAGCAAACTGGACATGGGTATTGTATAATACAGGACAAATATTGTACAATACAGGACAGATGTGGTATAATGCATGAGAGATATGATATAATAGAGAACAAATATTGTATAATACAGCACAGATTTAATATAATGCAGGACAAATATGGTATAATACAGGGAAAATATGGTATAATGCATGACAGATATGGTATAATAGAGGACAAATATTGTATAATACAGAACATATATTGTATAGTACAAGATATATATGGTACAATACAGGACATATGGTATAATACAGCACAGATAAGGTATAACACAGAACATATTTGGTATAATACAGGACAGATATTCTATAATACAGGACAGATATTGTATAATGCAGCACAGATATGGTATAATACAGGACAGATATTGTATAATACTGGACAGATATGGTATAATACAGGACAGATAAGGTATAATACAGCACAGATTTGGTATAATACTGGACAGATATTGTATAATACAGGACAGATATTGTATAATATATCACAGATATATTATAATACAACACAGATATGGTATAATACAGGACATATTTTGTATAATACAGGACAAATATTGTATAATTCAGGACAGATATTGAATAATACAGGACAGATATTGTATAATACTGGGCAGATATGGTATAATACATGACATATATTGTATAATATAGCAAAGATATGGTATAATACAGGAGAGCTATTGTATAATAGAGGGCAAATATGGTATAATACAGGGCAGATATTGTATAATATAGGAAATATATTGTATAACGCAATGCTAGACATGTCACAAGAGCGCACCCGAGTGTACAGGGAGGCGATGAGCTGATTGTTGGGAAGAACAACGTAGGACAGTTCTTGCGGGCTGCAGGCTTATAAAAGAGGCGGTAGGTGGGAATGTTCAGCATTTTCTGATACGCAGCCGAAATGTTCTCTTGTTTGACCTGCCTGAAGCCATTTAGTGGCCCCGAAGACTTGCGACGGCACGATCATTTAATAGGGAAGATGTTTTATGGCGCCACGAACGCTCACTCTACGAGGGCGCGAGGGAACAACGTAATGAATGTGGTCAACTCTTCAAACGGCTCAACCAGTTAAGACGGCATCAGCGTTTGATTCATTGTCCATCACCACGGCATGGGCGACCACTTTCCACTGAAGAGGAGCCCAGGAAGGTCACTCCCACTGAAGAGGAGCCCAGGAAGGTCACTCCCACTGAAGAGGATCCCAGGGAGATGAAACGTACGAAGACATCACCCACCCAACACTTGCCGAGCACAGAGCCCATGCCCATTTTGCTTTTGCCTATAGTCGAAGCGGGCCTAGATATCAAGCCGGACACCGGTGGCTGACGACTGACGACTTCGAGCATTTCCAGGAAGAACCAGTGGATGCCCCCAGTGAACACTTACCGGACGCCCATCCATTAAGTGACATCTACAGGGACCATTGGTTTATGATCCGACGATGTTTCCACCGTCATCGCCTGCTACTAGACATCTACAATTTCCGATTAGAGTCCCTGTGTCGGCTCTTCAAATACGTGGAAGCCATATTCAACGATCAAACTACGGCCGTGAAGTTGAATCTAGCGTTTGGTTATGTGCTGCAGCATAATGAGACAGACCAAGTCCGATACTTTTACCCGATCAGTAACACCCGGCTATTTGACCAACCGTTTACCATCACGGATAGGGCGTCGCTATAGCCCGTGCGGGATCAAGTGGACCAATTGGATGTGTTGGAATGGGCCCAACAACAAAGCCCCAACACCCAACGGGCCGTAGAGAGGGTGACCAATGTCACGTTTTTCGTTACCAAAGTGACCGACCACCCCATCGGATGAATGTATTCACCCATGCACTGATAGATACTCAGAATGCGCAAACAACTATTTGAGGATATGTTGCCACAACGGTATCCTGGCCTGCCCGACGACGATTAGAACAAACGGATCAGAGCGAACATGGAACTTTCTAAAATGGGGACTTCTGGTTGGACAAGAGCAACCGAGAATTCATCTAACGGGCATGAACGAATATGACAGATGCAGCGCCAAATGGCGGCCTCTGATTGGACAAGAGGCTGCTTGTATTGTAAACATACCCAACACAGCTCACCCAGTTTGGGTTTGATGTACTGGAGGGGATAATAAAATGATTGGCCTGTCATCCTTGTTGTTGTTGTTGTTCTCTCACCGGTCTACATCATGGGCGTTAACCCTACCTGGCATAGGGGGGGGGGGGTCGAATCTCCGCCCTGCCAAACTTTCTGCGCTATCTCCGGAACGACAAGAAATAGAGAGCTGAAACTTCGTGACTTTATATTTTATCATATTGGGGTCATTTTGAGCCTATTCGCATGACCTGAAAAGCTGAAACTTCGTGACTTTATAGTTTATCATATTGGGGTCATTTTGAGCCTATTTGCATGAC
Organism: Hanleya hanleyi; assembly: GCA_036873755.1. Classification (NCBI taxonomy): domain Eukaryota; kingdom Metazoa; phylum Mollusca; class Polyplacophora; order Lepidopleurida; family Hanleyidae; genus Hanleya; species Hanleya hanleyi. The sequence goes on along the minus strand of JAVTVY010042936.1, from coordinate 113,373 downwards.
CCCCGAGGGAAGGATCATGGGTAAATTCAAGATGGCGGCCATGTGGGGTCCCAGAAAGATGATGTTTTTGTCATATTTCTTCAAAATTTCTGCTTTTCTGCGATGAAAAGTGGGCAAAAACTATTTTATTTCCCATCACATAAATATTGACTAATTTATCAAGCTGTTTTTGCGGAGAAATTGCATAAATACAAAATTCGGAAAATCTGACCGAAAAAATCGACCAAAAAATGTCGTTTTTGAAAATGACGTCAATGTGACGTCATCAAAGCGGTCATCTTGGATTTGTTTACATTTTCTGTTGGAGTTTGACTCAAGGGTATAGTGTGGTAAGTTTTAGCTCCCTAGCTCAAGGGTAAGACAAATAAATTGGGGGTCCATTTCGGTTCCCCACCCCAGGCCACGACAGGTCCCAAAAAGCCCAGGCCAGATAGGATTAAGGCGTAACGACAGGCGTTGAGGGGGTGTCACCGCATTTCGATGAATTAGTGTCAATTTCATGGACTATCTAGAAAATCAGAGCTTCAGGGCTAATTCACCAGGGCGTTGAAGCGTTAAGGTTGACGTTGGCAGGCGTTAATACAAGGTGACGCCTCACACGACGCATTCGGACCAGGGTTGTCCATCTCTACCCCAAACGTTTTCCTACACACCCCAAAATGCCCGCTTTCACCAATACTTCTACTGGAGACGTCACCAATGATGTCCCAGATGACGTGGACACGCCTCAAGTCGGGGTCTACACCCCGAGAGCTACAAAATGACATCCCGCATTCGGACCAAGGATGATCCCTCTCTACCCAAAACACACCCCCACGTACCCCAAAAATGACCCCTTTACTTACTACACCCAAATGCGCATGCGCAGATTGACGCGACTTGCAATAAAAAGCACGCCATTCTGACTCCACCTCACAAAAGCTTCACTTTGACACATCCCTCGACTCATTTGGACCAATAGTGGTCCATTTTTACCCCAAACACACCCCCCACGCACCCCCAGAATGTCTGTTTTCTATACTACGACCAGATTGTGCATGCGCAGAATAACGAAAACGGACGACCATTAGGGGCTCACCTAGACCCCAAAACGTCCATCCAGCACTATTTACCCACTACACAAACGCGCAGTGACTTTTTTAAACAAATTTCACCGCTTAGCTTCGGGACCCCTCCCATCGTGTTATACTTGACGAGACGGGAAACACAAGATCACACAACCCATATCGCAATGTCCAGGAGTAAATTTCCCAGTATGGACCTATCCACTGAGCTAGTATGGGCCAATATACAGACCTACCCGGTACCTGGACTTTTCAAACAAAAGTCACCGCTTATTTTCGAGACCCCTCCCATCGTGTTCTACGTGGTGGGACGTGAAAAACAAGATCCCACAACCCATATCGCAATGAACATATGCGAATTGCCCAGTATGGACCTATCTACTGAGCCAGTAGGCCTATCCAGACCTCCGTGAACCTTTCGAAAAATTTCACCGCTTAGCTCCGGGACCATTCTCATCGTGTTTTACAGGGTGAGACGAAGAAAACAAGACCTCACAACCCACAGTAAAATCCACAAACAATGACCACCCCCATACTCCATACAGTCATTTTGCTCTATAGATGCAAATGTTCGAATCGTTCTCCTATTGTTAAGGTAAAGTCCGTGTTCCGCATTTTATATTTTCGGAGACAAGTCCTCTTTTTACATACACCCACCCATGACTTGATAGGCCTTTTAGCCCTTTTGTACCTTGTTCCCCCTATTTTAGGGATAAAGTCCGTGTTCCGCTTTTCATATTTTTGGGGCAAATCCTCAATTTGCAGGCACCCACCCATGACTTGATCGCGCTGGACGAGCGCTCCACTTTGACACCTCACTCGACCCAATCGGTTGACTAGGAGCTCCTCTCGCCCCCAAAATGTCCCGAAGATTGGCGAAGATTGCCGGAGAATTTCCCCTTCTCCCACGTATTTGGGACTACATTCTGTCCGCCGGTGCTTTTTCCCCGCGACCGCATCACCGCCAGACCGCATCACCGCGGAGGAATACATGCCCAAAGGTCACGTGACCGGAAGTTCCAGAACTATAGTGACATTGACCTCTTGATCACGTGATCTCCACGTGACCTCCCCAAAAATGACGAAAGGTCAAGTTGACCTTATCCGTCCTTTACATACTACTTATGTCTTCACGTTGTGCACGTTTAGGCGCAGCCTCTATACACAATTAGGCGCATTTCCACAGTTAGACGCAAATTTTCTACACGATTAGGCGCAACGCATAATTAGGCGCAAAATGATTTCCACGATTAGGCGCAGTTCCACAATTAGGAGCATATTTCTCACACGAATAGGCGCATTTCCACAATTAGGAGCAAATCTCCTACACGATTAGGCGCAGTTCCACAATTAAGAGCAATTTTTCTACACGATTAGGCGCAACGCAGAATTAGGCGCAAGATCGTTCAAATGATTAGGAGCAGTTACATGATTAGACGCAGCCTCCTTACACGATTAGGCGCATTTACACAAATAGGCGCAAATTCCGTACACGATTAGGCGCAGTTCCACAATTAAGCGCAAATTTTGTACACGATTAGGCGCAGTTCCACCATTAACCGCAAATTTCCTACACGATTAGGCGCAACACGTTATTAGGCGCAATTTTGTTACACGATTTGGCGCTGACACGATTAGGCGCAAATACACGATTAGGCCCCCCCACAGCCCCCCCTGAAATATAATTTATCAGCAAAATTCAGAATAACTGTTTTTAAACAACCAGGCTGGTGGATATCATCAACTGTAAGAAAACAAGTATCAGTAAAATCAGGGCATCGTCGATTGTGCTGTTGTCTTCCAGTGAGTCAGTCAGTTTGATATGCAACAACAACAACTTAGACTATTTGGTTGGCTTCGACATAAGTCACCAGCCGACAAATACTTTACGATATATAGAAATGACGGATGGTGTACTATGAATCATTGAGTTGTAATGACATCAAATGGCGACAATAAACTTACCAGAAAAACGGCAAAAAATCGCATTGTCCGTCTTCAAGCTGGAGGGCCGCCATGTTAAATCTCTCGGTGGATGGGAGGACAGGACCGGATAGCTCTGGTTTCGAGATTGAGGTGGAACCCGACTACAGAAGCAAGGCCCACTGCAATGCATTGCAATGGGGAACCCCATTATTTCAATTGTGTCCAAGAAAAGTGCCTCAAGATTTCGTCGGGAACCATGACAATCCCTATTGGAAATATTATGAGTCGTGGGTTCCCCATATGACAATTATTTGGCGGGAGATTTCACGTTGCGCTCCTAGACCTCCGTCTGATTGACGGAGGTAAAAAGGGTGGGGCTTATGACGCTGCCCTGTGGTGTGCCGTTATCTAACTGGCGGTCCATGGATATGGTGTTACCATACGAACTTTGAAGTTTCGGTCATGAAGAAATTTTTTTATCCAGTGTTTGTATCCTGCCCTTAATTCCTAGGTTGTTTAATTGGGTGATAATCCCGTCCTGCCATACAAGGTCAAATGCCTTTTCTATATCCAAGAAAAAGCCTAATGTATATTGGTGTTCGGCATTTCCCTTTTTGATTGAGTGTTGGAGTCTGACTATGTGGTCTAAAGTACTTTTTTTTTTCCGTAAACCGCTTTGTGTTTTGTTTAACAGGTTGCTGCTTTCCAGGTGATATTCAAGTCTATTTTTGACCATGGTTTCCATAATTTTGCATAAATTTGACGTGAGTGAGATCGGCCTATATGACTTACTGTCTGATGGGTCTTTACCAGGTATTGGGATAACAATAGATGATTTCCATTTGTTCGGGAGTTGTTTGGTCTTCCAGCTCACATTAATTAGTTTCAAAATTAGTTCCCGAGTGTTGTTTGGTAGGTGCTTTAGGATTGTATACCCTAGTTTGTCTTCGCCGGGGGAACTTTCTTTTTGGAATGTAAAGCTTTTCTGTATTCATTGATATTAAAGTCTCCGTTAAGGTAGTTTTCTAAATAATCATTTGGGTCATTTTCCAGGATCGTTTCTTGTTTGATTTTTCTGAATTCTGGTTTCAGATTGCTATCGCTACTGTTTGATGCGAATGATTCAGCAAGATATTCTGCCTTTTCAAGATTAGTTCTCTTTGAGTTAGTTGCTTTCCCTTGAATGCTTTTTATTTTATCCCATAATTTCTTTGAGTTAGTTTTCGTATCTATAGTGTTCCAAAAATCTTCCCAGCATCTTGATTTGGCTTCTTTGACGCTTTTTTCTGCTATTCGTTTCAGTTCCTTATATCGTTCATGATCACTCTGGAGTCGACTTTTTTGAATTTTCTGAGTGCTTTTTTCTTTGCCGTGATGTTCTTTCTACACTCTTGGTCCAACTAAGGTACTGGATTTTTATTGGGCCGCTTATTCGTAACTGGAATATGTCTTTGTGCTATGTTTAGAAGTGTGCTGGTTATATTTTCATTGAAAGTCTCTATATCATTACTAAGTATATCGTCATGTATTAGACTTTGGCAATCGTTTTGGAAGCTTTCCCAGTCTGCCTTGGAGTATTGGAAGCCTGGGAGAGGGTCTGTCTTTTCAAAATCTGGTTTCATGCTAAATTTAGTTAAGATAGGAAAGTGGTCGCTGTCTAGTGTATCTGGTAAAACTGCCCTTTCTGATTTAACTGCTAGTTCGGGAGAGACTATTGTTAGGTCAATTGCAGTGAGTTTACCGGTTCGCATATCTATTCTCGTCCCGTCTCCTGAGTTCAGGAATACGAGGTTATTATCATCTAACCATTTTTCTACTGATTTACCTCTATCATCTGATGTGGTGCAGGTTTCGTCCCAGATTGGATTATGGCTGTTATAATCTCCGCAGATTATAATTGGCGAGTCATATTTTTGGGTGATTTTGTTAAGTTCCTTTTGTGATATTGTTTTTATAGTGCCAGGGGAGTACAAATTCACAATATTTATAGGTTTATTATTTTGGAACACCCGTATAGCTTGCTATTCGAGGTCTTCACTTTCTGGGCTCTTTTCCAATTCTAGCTGTATGACTTCTTCCCTAACTAGTGTGAGGTTACCTCCCTTTGGGTCGTTTAGTCTGTCTTGTCTATATGGCATATATCCCTTTATTGCAAATTTATTTTTTCCTGGCTTAAGAAACGTTTCTTGTATACATATGATGTCAGGGCTTATTTCATTTACTAAGAATTTGAGATTGTCTCCGTGTTTTGCAATGCCATTTGCATTCCATTGTAGTATTGATAATACTTATTGGAAAGATTCAGAATATTTGTTTCGTATGTTCTTTTCCAAATAATCAATTATAAAACAATAAGATATTTTTTATCGATTGAGTGTTAAAACTTTAAGAAAAATACTCACCAGTTCATAAAAATGGTCTTTGTTCACTTTTGAGTTTTTTAAAAATCTGATTGATCTGATCATTGTCAAGAACTTCTAATCAGCTTACAAATCTTAGATCCGAGTAAGTAGTAGAGAGAAGACGGATCCAGGTCTGTTTTCCAGGGAGGTAACTCTTGGTTCCCCTTTTTCCGCCAGGGGGTGCCACCAGTCCCGTATGACGTCACTTCCGGTCTGGGTGAATGGAGCGTGACCTTGCCGTATGACGTCACTTCCGGTCTGGGTGAATGGCACGTGACCTGTGAACATAATATGATATGTACTGACCTGTCTGTGGGGCCTCAATGTCGTTCATGTCCGTGTCTTTTCGGTGAGCGGAGCATGTACTGGGGGTTTTCCCACAATGTCGTTCACCTCTTCGGTCAGGTCCGTGTCTTTTCGGTGAGGTCCGTGGGAACATGATAGGAGATGTACTGACTTGTCTGTGGGTTTTTCCCACAATGTCGCTCACCTCCGTGTCTCTTCGGTCAGGTCCGTGAAGATGTGACGGAGGTGACCGAAAGATGTGACGGAGGTGTGCGAAGAGACACGGAGATCACCGAAGAGTCACGGCTAGTTCGGTCAGGTCCGTCAAGATGTTACGGAGGTCACCAAAAAGACACGGAGGTGACCGGAGACTCACGGAGGTCACCGAAAAGACCCGAATGTCATCACCGAAGAGTCACGGAGGTGACCGAAGAGACACGGCGGTCACCGAAAAGACCCGAATGTCATCACCGAAGAGTCACGGAGGTGACCGAAAAGACACGGAGGTTACCGAAGACACACGGAGGTTACCGAAAACACCCGAATTTCACGAAAAAACGTATAAAAGCGGAAATTTTTAGGGGTATTGCTGCATTCATTGGACTGCCGAACGGAGCTATCTCACCAGCCTGCCTGACCAGCCTTCCTGACCAGCCTCAACCACTCGGACGACAGGAGCTACTTGCCTGAGCCTCACCAGCCTGAGCCTGCCTCACCAGCCTGAGCCTGCTTCACCAGCCTATCTCACCATAGCAGCTACTGACCTGACCAGCCTGAGCCAACAGTCATGGACTCATGTCACCGAGCTAAGCTTCTACAGCACCGTATTCGCCTGGTTGATGAGATGCAGCATGTGGCTGATATATGTGATCTGCTTATGGTGGAAAACATAATCCTTAAACACGGTGTCGAAGATATCATGGCGGAGAAGACCACCTCGCGACAAAACAGAGCCCTCATCGACGATCTACTGCGCCGTGGCCCCTTAGCATTTCAAGCCTTCGTGGAGGTGCTGAGGAAGACGGGAAATGAAGAAATAGCAGATCTACTTCAAGCCCAGGATTCAGAAGATAATATCTTAGTCATGGACATGGACATCGCTGAAGGGCGTACAGCTACCAAACGTACGCACCAAGAGTCCGGTCTACCTGCCAAACCCGGTCCACCTACCAAACGACCCCGACTAACACCTTTAGAAATACCTCAGCAAGTGCTTCAGCCAGGGCCCCAGCAAGTGCCTGAGCAAGCGAAGGAAGAGGTGCTACTTCCTATGTCTGTGCAGGAGATCAATGACATTATCCAGCAGGCCTACCAGGCGGCCCAGACGAACACCTGGGAGCTCTCTCCCTATTTAACTGTGAGTGTTAAAGAAGAGGAAGTGCATTTTAACGCACCGGCCTGGGACGACAAACCACCTAAGCATATCGCCTTGACGTTGGACGCCTGGATAAGAGTACAGGCCATTTATTACGCCGTCGATGCGGTCATTGACCACCAGGGGAGCGACGAAGCGAAATTTTATGTGGGTGACGACATCTTTCTCACCTGTTCTATGTTCAACAACATGCTGCTGGTGCATATTCGTAAATGGAAGTTGAGGGCGGATACGCAAAAGCGTATTCCTTTATCTCAGGGCGTCACCCTGCAAATACCTGCGTGGCGGAAGCTGCAGAGTCTCACAGCTGAAATTCATGAAGTCCTGTCTGACCAGGTGACTCAGTATATTTATAAGAAGTGCATCGACACATTCCTGGATCATCTCAGACCCCGCATTCGACACTTGCGTATCCAGCAATGTGCAGGCTGTGGGAACAAGAACGGACTCTTCAACACGCATACGTGTATGGACAATAGTATACCATCAGACGCGCTCATGACTGAGGGACTACAGGCCGTTAACGAGGTGCAAACTGCCGAGGCATTGCAAGCTGCCTGTCCACCCAGAATTCCACGTGAACAGATTGCCACCTTCATCTACGTGCACCAGGGGCAGAAAGACGATGACGAGTTCAAACAAGTCTTGTTGCATAAATATTGAACATTTCACACAAGTCTTGTTGCATAAACATTCACACATCACCGTATTCCTACATTCTATGTTCATTCTATGTTCATTCTACGTTCATTTAAGCGCCTTGATAGCGTATAATTGTATTAAAAAAAATTCAACACCAAGAGTCTACTGTGGTGAAGACCTTATGTTCATTCTACTGTGTTAATAAAAATATTAGAAATTCAAAATGTGTGTTAGTGTTCACTCTATGCAAAGGGGGTATTGGTGTGGGAGCTGGTGTTTTTGTGCTTTTAGTTAGAAAATTTCCTCCCTTTCGGGTGTAATTAGGTGGCCCTAAAAAGGGCCTTTGGAAAGAACAGCGGTATCACACTGTTACGGGCGGAATATTTTTTTCACGCCTGATACACATCCCCGACACACAGGGCATCGCATCTTCAAATGAAGCTCCTCTGTCTCTGCGCACTGGCACGAACCCGCTATGCATGTTAAGCTTAGCAAGCATACGGAACATAGGCACAGGTGACCACAAGGGAAAAAGGCGTACGTCGTTTCATCGTCTTGACACACGGTACAGGTGGATCTTTTTTGTTCCCTAGCCAGTTGTAGGCGTAATTTAGACTTTTCATCTTCTAATTCGTCAAGCTGTTGGTTCAGGTGGCTGATCTCTTGTAAGGGTGTTGTCATTCCTGTTGCGGTGGCGGTCGTTGTGGTAGCCGTCGTTGTGGTAGCCGCCTGAGTCGCCGCTGTAGTTGCTGGGGGTCTACTACTGTTTAACCACTCCACCGCTGGTACATCTTCATCGTCTGTTGCCTCATCATCATCATCATCTTCTCCCTGCACAGCGTCCCTTATTTCTCTATCTTGTTGTGCGCCTCTCACCCTCAAAGCTTCAGCAATATGAGCTTCATGAACACGCTGCAAGCTCGTAATGATTGTAACATGTTCGTTGTCTTCTCCGTTCGAGCGAATCCGTTCTCTATGTTCTCTAGGATCTTGTTGTCCCGTGTTTATTGCGTTGAAAAGTGCCCGTCTACTAGGATTAGCCATGATGCAGTTGAATGAATGATATGCTTTTATAGTATAATGTAGAGTGCTGTGAAGGAGGGCAGTGATGTCATCGAAATTTCAGTGAAATACCAAGCTCACTTGTGTTTTTTTCCATCTTCACAGCACGTGAAGTTGACGTGTAAAACTTGGCTTCAAACGCTGAAAAATTCAGAAGGCTGGCGGCAGGCTAAAACTATCTTTTTAATCATTTTGTCGATTTTAGACCCGTATCGTTATGGGTATGGTTGTGTGGAAAACCCGGTAAATTGAACTAAATCGGCTTACCTCCGTAAAAACACTTTAGGTGTGTTCCTCACATCCTTATAATGTCACCCTGAAAATTTGAGCGAGTTTAACGATGGAAAAGTAGGAATTTTTGTCATACCACTCTTGCTACGGTAGCACAGCCATTGACACGCATAGCTGTACACACATTCGGCTCCATACTGTATAATGCTGTGTTACCGTAGCAAGAGTGATATGACAAAAATTCCTACTTGTTCATCGTTAAACCCGCTCAAATTTTCAGCGTGACATTATAAGGATGTGAGGAACACACCTAAAGTGTTTTTACGGAGTTAAGCCGATTTATTTCAAATTTACCGGGTTTTCCACACAAACACACCCATAACCATACGGGTCTAAAATCGACAAAATGATTAAAAATATAGTTTTAGGCTGCCGCCAGCCTTCTGAATTTTTCAGCGATACACTATAAGTTCCCAAAGTTCAAGTTTAAATAAGTTTTACACGTCAACTCGTATTTATTGCAAAATGAGACCGGTTTGAAGATGGAAAAGAAACACAAAATTTCAGCGGGCCTGAGCAGGCACCATGGTTTCACTGTGAAGATTTCGATGACGTCCGCGCCCTCATACGGGCGCTCTACGGTTATACTATAAAAAGCGCGCAGTGTCGTCTGCTATCCATTCATTTTGAACTACATCATGGCTCAACACATGGATATTGATGGAGTGCACAATATTATTAACGAGGCGTGGCTTGACAACATATTGGAAGAGCTATGGAAAGATGATGAACAAGAAGACCAGCCGGTAGAGGGCAGCGAGACTTTCACCCCAGTTTCACAACAAAAGCGGCAGTATCTTCACCATGCCACGGGTCAATTCATCGATATTGAAGACGACGAAGAAGGAGAAGAAGAGGCAGCGGATGGGGATGTCACCGCCAATAGTACCTACGACGTACGGCCTGATAGTACCCTCCAACTCGAACGGTTTGAACGAGTCCTACAAGATGTGTTCGAACAACATCAAGACCAAGAACAAGACCAAGAAGCAACCGGGGAATTCATCGATGGAGTGGACAATAGTCCCTACGTGAGTCCCTACTTCTATCCTACCGACGACGAACAGATTGATCAACTCCTACAAGATGAGTTCGAAGAAGACCAAGAAATAGAAAGAGAAAAAAAAGAACAAGAAAAAGAACAGATGGGTCTTTTACAGCAGCGATATCTTGAGTATTACTGTACCGAAATAAGAAGACTGGAGCGAGACACAACATGGCAAGCGGCACAGTATTTACCCTGTGTCCAATGCAGTAGTCGCTACGCCAAATACGCTATATTTCCATGTGGACACCAAGCGTTATGTATTCGCTGTATTAACAGACATGCAGGAAGACCAGTGCCTACGCCCACTTACAAGCCCATAGCGTGTACACTCGTCGCGCTGAAATGTCCCGTGTGTACCCAGAGGCGAGAAAACCTGTTCCGATCGGTGTAACCCTTACACCTTCCTAACGGTCCTTATGAGAACCCCCAATTATATTCGAAAGAGCAAGCTTCTAATTAAAAGCACAAAAAATACACCAACTCCTGCACATGCACACACCTAGGTAACAATAGGTAAATAACACTTAGTAAATGGGAACTTCCTACTAACAGCGCCCAGGTAAAATAAAAAAAACACTATTAGTATGAATGTACGGTAATAATATACCGAATAGTGCCGGAAAAAGCCGAGTGTAAAATTTTTTGTTGTTGTTGTCAGGAGGTGTGGGAGATTGGTAATCATAGAGGAGAGGAGATTGAGAACTACCGATTAGTCCCGGAAAAAGGCGAGTGTGAATTTTTGTTGTTGTGAGGTGTGGGAGATTGGTAATCAGAGAGGAGAGGAGATTGACAACTACCGAGTAGTCCCGGAAAAACCCGAGTGTAAAAATTTGTTTGCTGTGAGGTGTGGGAGATTAATAATCATAGAGGAGAGGGAGATTTGCATGGGTAGGGTCTAGGGGCAATTGTTATAAGTGCTGTTTGGAAGGCTAGGGGTTGGCCCTGAAAAGGACCTTTGATGGCAGATTTTTTTTGGGGTTGGAGTTTGATAATCATAGAATATAGAGGAGAGGAGATTCACCAATGTAGGACCTGATTTGAATTGAATGTGCCAAGTTAGAAGTCCCCTTTCGTAAGATTGGGGTGGCCCTGAAAAGGGACGTTAAGGTCAATTTGTTTACCCTGTTTTATTCAGGGGGAGTTTGCCTGTCTACTCCAAACTGGCGGAAAAGTACCGGCCACGCACAGTCCACTGCGTAGGTTGTTGTTGTTCATCATCATCCGTGTCTGATACCGATGGTAGATGGTCCAGGAATGAAGCCCGTGGAATGCACGGTAATTCGTTTAAATTTACGAATTCCGGCTGGCGTTGTTGGAGTTGTTGTTGTTGTTCTCTCTGGAGATGTTCTTCATTGAGAGCGTCTCTCAGTGCCGATATCCAGTCTTCCCCCGTAAATGTGGTGAGGGCTCTCGTCACAGAGTAGTACAATGCTGCCCAGGACAGCGGCGTAAAATTGGTGTTCGCCCGTGTCCACCGCTGTATCTCCGCCAGCCAAAACTCTTTCACATTCCTGGCTAGCTTCTCCCTCTCTCTCTTCTCTCTTCCCGCTCCCATGCTCGTACTCATCTTCGCAACTCTATTCATCTTTATACGGTCTTCACAGCTTCAGAAATATGGTTTGAATGTGCCTTTTCCCCACGCGTCCCCTGGGTTTTATACTGAATATAGAGTAGATTTTCATTGGCTGTTTAAACGGCGCGAACCTCTTTCATTGGTTCTGTCTCCGGCCTCACCATTGGTTGATATACGGGTCGCTGATTGGTCCAATAAGGCCCGGGTCATGCCTCCTGGGTTAACTTACAATCCCGTCTTTTTGCAGGAAATTGGTATAGCAAATTCCTAGGTTAAATCAATTCGTATCTCTATAACATTACACCCCGAATGATCACGGACTTTGACGAAGGTGGGGGCATGGAAAATAAAAACTATAACGTATACGGGTACGGACTAGCATAGAGAGGCACGAAAAAAAATAAACTATAACGTGTACGGCTACGGACTAGGGGTTAATTTAACATGACACTACCGAGTGATCACGGACTTTCACGAAGGGTGAAGGGAAACGGAAAAATAAAACCAGAACGTGTACGGGTACGGATTAGGATAGAGAGACACGAACAAATGAAAAAACTGTAACGTGTACGGATACGGACTAGGAGTTAATTATATCCCATAGGGGCACATTATAGTATAAAAATTACCCAACCCCTTATTTTGCAGGGAGTATAGGTTAGTCCACTAGGCACTGACAGGGTGTAGTATAAACCCCTGCACAGCGATATATACAGGCCTCCCTAGTCGGTGTTTTGTCATTCACCACCATGGGAGCGCACGGAGCAGATGGAGAGCTTGCGTTGTTCCAACTCACCACCCACGTCACCCTGATCGTCCATGACAATCACCTGCAGCTCATCGAAGAACAACCCCGAGAGGTGAATCTATGTTTAACCCTAGCAGGGTGGACTCTATTGACACGGTTGTTACAGGGAAAAGAGCCCGAAGTCGATTTCATGCACGTGGGAGTGGGTGCCTACCTACGAAGTGGTAGAGATGATTCCTTTTTTCCCCGGTTAGAACAGCGTGGTGGTCCCCATATCACACTCCGTCCCGCATTATGGCAGGCGCTGAAAACTATTATCCCCGACGTCCACGACTTACTGCACCCCGACGCGAACTCTGTGGCTACCCGGCCTCTTACACCTGGCTGCACCCTATTGTTGTACCCCAAACGAGTGGACCTCATCGATAGAGGACGTAGGTGTTGGTGTACGTCTGAACCCAAAGCGCGCGTATCTTTGTCACCGGAAGGCTGGACTACCTTGAAACGGGTGTTGTTGGGTGACCTCGACGGTGATAGCATTCACCTGTGTGACGACGTCTACATTTTCCGCGGCGCCTTTTTTGCTCGATTCCTCTGTCTGAACGAGGGTGGTTTTACCCTGGACCCTGATCTATGGACGGCCTTGGAAAAAGTAGTCCCCATTGTCGATGAAGTACTATATCTATAGGGTGCACACAGGCTAGAGTGTCAGTGTCTACTCATGAAGCGAACACACAACAGGGGGACCCAGAGGGGGACACGAAAGGGAATCCGAAAGGGCAGCCAGTGGAGTACCCACAAGGCCGGACGGCAGGAATCCACGCGGCGTAAGACTGTGAACAAGGTGTTAACAGATTTGTATTACAACCCAACCAGTCCAGCCGCTTATAGCGCTGTGGGAGCGCTCGCTCGAGCTGCACATTCCCAAGGCATCAGTCGAACTGAAGTTCGAGAATGGTTAAAAACCCAAGACACTTATAGCTTACATCGAGCAGCCCGACGACATTTTCGCCGTAACCGAGTCATCGTAGGAGGCGTAGACGCACAATGGCAGGCCGATTTGGTCGATATGAGTCGATTTGCTGCCCACAATGATGGACATCGGTACATGTTGACCTGTATCGATATTTTATCCAAGTACGCGTGGGTGCTACCCATCCGGACCAAAACAGGAGAGAATCTGGTACGAGCGTTCCAGCAGATTTTCAAGACGGGACGCAAACCCCTCTATTTGCAAACGGATGAAGGCACAGAATTTCTCAACCGCCACTTTCAAGCCTTTCTTAAGAAACAGAAGGTGTTTTTCTTCCATACGTACAACGAGACCAAAGCCTCTGTGGTGGAACGATTCAATCGGACCTTCAAAGGACGGATGTACAAGTATTTTACCGCCAAAAACATCCGACGGTACATCGATGTGCTACCTCAACTGGTCCAAGGGTACAATCGAGCCTATCATCGCAGTATCCAGCGGGCGCCCCTCGATGTGACGGAACGCAACGAACATCAAGTGCGCCGTACGCTGTACTCGATAGAACCAAGTCCACTCACGTCACCCCGTTACAAATGCGGGGATGTGGTACGGATCAGTAAAGTCAAAGGGCAATTTGAGAAAAGTTACTTGCCCAACTGGAGTGACGAGCACTTTGTCATCGTTCGCCATAACCCTCGACACCCACACGTCTATCAACTGGAAGATCTACAAGGAGAAACACTGCAAGGCACGTTTTACGAAGCAGAATTACAACCGGTGGTAAAAACACGGAAAGACTACTACACGGTGGAAAAGATTTTGAAAACGGAACGTCGACGTGGCATCCCCTATCATTTCGTCAAATGGCAAGGTTGGCCCAGTTCGTTTAATTCCTGGGCCTCAACCCGTGACATGAAACGGCTATAAATTCTACCTCACATCGCCTACACCCTTCAGTCTAGGGTTGTACCATGGATAGTGCACATCTGCCCTTACTGCTGCGGACTCGAAAAGGACAAGTCGGTACCGTCGTGTGTCTACTAGTGCTTCTGGGTGTCTTATTTGGAGGAGTCTTCTACGATTTGGCGTACCTGATATCCTGTTTCAACCTACCCTCCATTCGTCCAAGTCCTGCCCCCCAACGTCAAGTGCAATCACCCAACACCACCACCACCACCACCACCACCACACCCTCTCCTACTACGCTGCGGAACATTACCAGATCACCACGTTCTACAACCCATCCCACTACGCGGTCTAGTCCTCCGCCACCTCTACGGAACTTCAGAAGCGAACCATCCGCATCATCTTCCACAGCACCCAGGGCAAAACCACGGCAACATAGGACTCCCACCACCTCCACCACGACGCTAACACCTAGAGTGGGACTAGTATCACGTTTACCACGGCAACGGTACCCGCACGACTACGACCCCCCGGTGGGATCCACGACCACGGTGGTGGGCCTCTGAACGCTGGGCGCAAATCACCAAATAAAACCCTATGGATCCTCGGTGGCAGCATCCCTTCACGTGTCTCATCGCTGGACCGACCGTGTCGGGAAAAACACGCTTCGTTCAACGGCTCATCCAACACGGGTCAGCCCTCATTTCACCACCCGTGGCTCGCATCCTGTGGTGTTATGGAGCTTGGCAGCCTGCGTACGAGGAACTGGCACGCATCCCTGGACTCACCTTGGTGGAAGGATTACCCCCAGAGGATACCCCAGAAGACACGTTGGTCGTGGTAGACGATCTGATGACCGAAATGGACAGTCGGGTGACGCGTCTCTTTACGAAAGGTAGCCATCATCGTCGGTTGAGCATCATCTACATCGTCCAGAATCTCTTCAGTAAGAACAAAGAGCACAGGAACATCAGTTTGAATGCTCAGTATGTGATCTTGTTCAAAAACCCCAGAGACGCATCACAAATTATGCACCTGGCGAAACAAATGTACCCTAAAAACACGGCCTTTGTGCGGGAAGCCTTTGAAGATGCCACCCAAGGGGCCCACGGGTATGTACTCATCGACTTGAAACAAGGAACACCCTCGGCACTTCGATTGCGCACCCACATTTTTCCCGGAGAGTTCCAGACGGTGTACACACCCAAATAAAAGAAGAAGACACAACACCTCTAGCATTCACATCCTCATCATGTCTGCACGGATACGGAAGCACGCGCCGGCCCTCCGCGTATTACGCAGCGCGCCACCGGAGGTGGGCCGGGCCCTGGTGCGCGGCGCGGACGCAGAATTGGTACGGTGTTTGTGTGAAGTCGCTCATAATGTGTTAAAAGGGAATGTTCCTCTCAGTCTCTTGCAGAAAGGGAAATTGCAACGGCACAAGACGGGTCTCCGAACGCTGGTGAAGAAGACGGGCAGTTTAAAGAAAAAGAAACAGGTGCTACAGCGAGGTGGATTTCTCGGGGCACTCCTCGCAGCCTTAGCCGCTTCCGTACTGGGACCGTTAGTAGGATCCATCTTGGGACGCTAACGTCATGGAACATACGAAAAAAATGATGCTGGTCGAACCTCGACTGTTACAGAGTTTGCAATCACCCTATCCCGTGCCTGCCACGGTGCAACAACTCCAGTCTCTCGACGAAGAGATGAATAGTATACTCCAACGTCGACTACCCGATCACGAGAAAATTCAACTCTACCATCAGACGCTGAACCGGTACAAGACGTTTATGGATCAATATAGGGGTAGTACACCACCAGCACCACTACCAGCAGCGCCAGCACCCACACTGCCATCATCACCTCAGCTGGAAGAGGAAGTGTTGGCCAGTGTCCCTAAGGCATTCAAGACCAAGGCTCGTTTATTGTTGGACCGGGTGAAACAGAATCCCGATATGGGTTGGAGCGATCAGGGGGAATTGCTTATTCGAAACCGAGTGGTGCCGGGGTCTCATATCACCGATTTGATCAACGATACGGTACGCTCTCGCAAACACTCTAATCCACCAAGCTGGGAAGCCTTTGCTCAGGGGTTGAAAGACACACACACCCCTCAAGAATTTGTGGGGAATCCTAACCGTTGGGCCTTTATGCAACGGACCCAGCAATCGCCGAGTAGACCACCACCACCACCACCACCACCACCACCACCCTCTTCTTGGGCACCGGAGTCACCCCCCAAAACACCACAACGACGGGCACCTACTTTTTCACCCCTTTTACCACGCCACCCCCTGCAACTCACCAAGATCTAAGTCACCGCGACGATCACGACGCCGAGGTCATCCGCCCAAGGGCTGGGAGCCATATTAAAGCCAGGTGCAGAAGCAAGAAAGTTCAGTCGTCATGTTTTACCTCACGTTGCCCAGTAACAGTTCGCTCGATGTGTTTCCTGACAACACCTTGGCCAAGTACGTGACCCAATTACCGCAACCGTTGCATTTACCTGGACGGTGGGAATGTGGACTGGTGGATATTCAATACCCTTACTCGTGGTACAACGTGCGAGGCAAGGAAGTATGGTACGAAGTGACCTACGAAGGCAAAGTAAACCGACTGACTCTCCCCGAAGGCCAATACGATACCCCCAAGGCGTTCATAGAGGGTCTGACCACATTGTTGAGTTACAAGTCTCTACGGGTGGTGACGAATAGTTCAAGACCCGTCAAAGCCTATCCCTTCAAGAATCACGTGATCTTCGATGTCAACGCACACAACGACAAGGCCTGTATCCTGCTCAGCCCCAACGTGGGTGGGAACTCAGTCCTAGGCTACAGCAAATGTTAGGTCTCCCTTACGATATCTACGCGGGTCCCACCACCGACAACGGTGACGTTGTGATGGATATGAAAGTGGGTATGTACGGACTCTACGTCTACTCGGACGCGGTGGACAGTCATATTGTGGGCGATGTGAACACACCTCTGTTACGGATGGTGCCCATTAGAAAGAAGTATGGCGATCAAGTCACCCAGAGTTTCAACCACACACTCTACCTGCCCGTACGACACACCGATATCAACACGATCACGGTGGATATAAGAGATGACACGGGACACCCGGTCGCATTCGAACGAGGGAAAGTGGTGCTGACACTTCATTTTCGACAAGCACGTTCTCCTCACTTCGTATAATGTGCGTGCCTTACGAGTGCCATACGGCCAGCTATGCCGACTACTACAAGAAACAAACGGGGGGTAGCTTGCCCATCTTTAGCGGTGCACGCATGCAACGAGGTCACGGGTTGGGTAACATACTGGGCAGCATCGTGAAAACGTTCTTGCCCTTGGTGACACGGGGAGTAAAAGCGGTGGGTAAACAAGCGGTACGCAGTGGACTGCGCGTGGCCGGTGATGTCTTGGGAGGAACGGCACCCCGACAAGCCTTGAAACGACGGGCCCAAGAAGCAGGCAGCGTCTTGATCGCCAAAGCCCTTAAAAGACAACCACGGGCACAGCGAAGAGTCATTCGACGACCGACACACCGACGACGCACACCCCGGAAGAAGAAGGGTAAGAGAGACATCTTCGCATAATGGCATTCATTCACTCCGAGTCGTGTCCGTCTACCAACAGTGAATTGGATTTGTGGACTATTCCACCCACACAGACCAGTGTCGCCGAAGGACGTTGGGTAGAACATCGACCCCTGGCTAGTCTGACGGGCACGGGATCACTGGAATTTACCATTGAAAACAAAGATACGGCCTACCTGGATTTAGCCCACACGTACTGGTACGTGAAAGCCAAAATAGTGGACAACGACGGGACGCCCATGGCGAACGATGCGGTGGTAGCCCCGGTGAATCTTTGGCTGCACTCCATGTTCCAACAGGTGGATATCAGTCTGAACGATAAACTCATCAGTACGTCCACCAATACGTACCCATACCGAGCCTACATCGAGTTGCTGTTGTCGTACGGAGAAGATGCCAAAAAAAACACACTTGCAAGCCTCGCTGTACTACAGGGATACACCCGGAGCCATGGATGCCGTCATCATTGCCAATGGTGGGTTCGGCCATCGCAGGCAGTTTACAACCCGTAGCACGTCCGTCGATATGATGGGACGACTGCACGCCGATCTGTTCCTGCAAGACCGCTACATGATAAACGGTGTATCCATCAAGATCAAGTTGATCCGTTCCCCACCCACTTTCGCCTTGATGGCCGATGGAGATGCTCTCAATTACAAGATCATCATAGAAAATGCAGCCCTGTTTGTCCGTACGATGGATTTGCAACAGGGCGTGTTGGTGAGTCACATGGAAGCCTTATCGAAAACACCAGCCCTGTACCCCATCCGACGCGTACAGACCAAGGTGTTCTCTGTGCCAGCAGGTACGATGATGGCCAATCGTGAAAATTTATTTCTAGGGGATCTCCCTAAACGTCTTACCCTGGCGTGTGTGACCAACACCAGTTGCAATGGACAGTGGAATGAGAATCCGCTCAACTTTCAACATTTCAACCTCAACTTTTTGGCACTGCACGTGGCCGGCCATCAAATTCCAGCCCGTCCGTTACAACCGGATTTTGGTAACCATCACTATGTGCGGAGCTACCTGAACCTGTTTACAGCCACAGGACAAAACAATCAGGACGAAGGAAATACCATCACTCGACGAGACTTTAGCCGTGGGTACACTTTGTTCGCCTACGACCTCACCCCAACCTTGGAACACGATCATCAACTGGCCTTGCTCAAGAAAGGAAACTTACGGTTGGAACTGCGTTTCTCCGTCCCTCTAATGCATACCATTAACGTGATTTGCTACGCCGAGTTTGATAACGTCATCACCGTGGATCAGCAAAGAAACGTCCTGTGTGACTACGCCAGCTAGAGTCATGGATACAGAGCAGCTGATGGGCATACTCCAGCGAGATCCTTGGGTACCCTTTCGAGGTGTGTTTCCACGCAATGTGTTTCCCACCACCCCAACCACCCCAGCTACCTACATCCTGAATACAGACCCTGGTACTCGACCCGGTGAACATTGGGTGGCTGTGTACGTGGACACCCTGGGCCAAGGCGAATACTTTGATTCCTACGGACTTGCACCCCTGCATTCCGATTTGGTGAAGTTCATGGACGTATCTACTACAGTGTGGCGCTGGAATACTAAAAGATTACAAGGACCCTTGAGTAGTGTATGCGGACAGTACTGTGTGTTTTATCTCACTCACCGGAGTAGAGGACATTCTATGCAAACGATCATACAAATGTTTGATGATTATTCTCAAGCCGAAGACCGTGATGTACTCGTATACGACTGGACTGCCTCTCGTTTTAATGTGCATGCCCCATTTCTCTGGTTGACTTAATTGATTCAATGTGTGTGTTCTCATTGTTTTTTGTTATGACGTTGTTGTTCTGACGTTCATTGATGTTCAATAAAAAGATTCATGAAAAAACACAAGTGATGTGTTTGACTTTTTTTTATTCAGGTGAACAAGAATGTATAGAGTATGTACAAAAGAATACAGGTGGTGTGTAAAAACTGTCAGAGCGTGGGATTCGAACCCACGCCCTGCACTTAGGACTGGCGACCCTTCTGACTTTTTTACAGTACTAGTTTTAACTCGTATCATGAAAAGTATATCAAATGTCATAGTTTCACAAGTCCAGGTAAGTAGTACTGATGCTATCGGGAAGGACTTTCCGCTTGGGGTAGAAGAAGGTAAAGGCGTCTCGTTGCTGGATGTACGTTCGCATCTGGTGGTCCACGACCCGAAATCCTCTGTTAGTCCCACTTGCACTGGCCTGGCTTTGCAGCACGTTCAGGTACAAGGCTTTGTCGATGGCCGGATCGCGCCGGTTCACCCCTTTGCAGCTAAACTTATTTTGGTCTCCACCGTAACAGTAATACGTCTTCGAGGAGACAGCAATCATGGCATCTCCACTCCACTCCAACTTGAAGAGACCCGGCGTCCGCTTGTCGTACTGGTAATGGTCACGTCGAGGTAGCCACTGGTCCCGTTCCGCCTCATACTGTGCACGTAACTCGGGTTTGACCAGGGACTCCCAATCCGCATTAGACACGGCCATGTAAGCAGAGTCTGTACCCATCTCCATGAGTTGCCAGTCTGATGGATTAAAATACACACCCATGAAATCATACAAAAACTGGAGCATCCTCAGCTTGGCCACCTGGTATACCATACATCCAATCTGGAGGGGCAGGTTGTAACGGATAGTCTTTTTGGCTAAAGTGATTTCATACGTGTCGTCATCGATGACCTCCACGGAGCGAAACAGGGGAGAATTGACCTTTTTGCGGGCTTGTTGGGTGGTACAGATGTTCACGTTCACGTGCTTATCTTGGTTAGTGACCGTTTTGCCATAATAGCCATTGCCCGTGAGCTTCCACGATTCACCGATGATGGCCTTACTCGGATCTTGATCGCCTTGACGACGGGCAGACGTCACGATGTCGGCATTCCCCGCAAAACAAGCGTTGGGTACGTACTGTAAGACTTGGTACACGCGCGTGACTTCCAGACCGTGGCTGATGTACCACTGTAGTAGCGGAGTGCCCAGCAAGATTTTCTCTGCCCACATACTGCCAATCAACATCCGTCGAGGTCGAGGCAAACACTCGTGTTGCTCAGCATAGGCACCCATGGTGTCTCCAATGTCATCCCGACCCACCAGTGTGTTCTTGAAAATAGGTGGGCACTGGGCGAAGAGTGGCTTGAGAGTGTCGGGAACATGCAGATCACATTCGACAAAGCCGTAGAGGTCCCCAGAACGAATGGCGTCGAACATCTGTGGCAGACTCAGGAGTCGCCGACGACTGAGAGGGTACTCGCGCGCTTTAAGGAAACGACGTAAATGTGGGAGGGCCTGGCACATGGTGTGAAATTCACACTCCCACATTTCGATGAGGTGGTATCCTCTCTCTTTGATGTAATCGCCGTTCTCCTGCACTTCTTCCCGTAATTCTTCCGCCGATTTCCCACGTCGTTGGTTGAAGCGTCCAGCGCTGAAATGGCATTCGTGGCCGTGCCAATAGCAGCCGTAAAATTGAAATACGGTCGGTGTTCTACCCACAAGGGCAAACCCATCGACGGGGAGTCGACGATCTCCTATGCGCTTCTCTGTGGCGTTGGTCTGATGCCGTATATAAATTCCCCGTCGATAGGCTTCCCAGTCCAACCACTGGTAAGCCAGATGTTTGTAGGGGTTGCGTTGCGGTGTGAAATGTTGGCCTTCCGCCAACCAGCGTGTATAATGACCGCTGGGCATAGGTTGGGCGAGAGACCACAGGTACAGGGCATTGGCATCGAATCCGATGATCTTAGCACAGGGTTTCCCACCGGAGAGAGTGGTGACGTCCTTCTCGTGGTAGCGGTGGAAAATAAAGCTAGGTCCGCCGACGATATTGTGCTTTAAACAATCATACATGTCCGCGTCTTTTTGCTGTATCAGCGAAAAGTATGTAGGACAATCTTGAAAGAGATGGCGAAGCGCCAGACCCGGTAAACTCAAGCACTCCTTGAATATGTCGACGTGCATCTCACGACGAAAGAGGTGAACCATTTGTCGGCCGCTTCGAGGAAAGGAACCACATCTAAGTTATTATACCATATCAGGAAATCTCGCAAGGTCTGCATGTATTGGTCGTTCCATACCTGCTGTAGTTCCCAGTACGTGTCTTCCGGACATTCCACTTGCTTCAAATCGCCAAAGAACGCGTCCCGGGGTGGCAACTGTGTTTCCTCCAAGCGGTCGAGCGTCGATATATACGTGTAAGGGAACCTCCCTTTGGTTTATGCACAGTCATACGCCTTCACCCACTGATCATAGCTATAATTGGGAGCTAAGTAGTTCCGTACATCCAGGAAATGGAGTGACGTGGTAGTGAGGGCCATATGATTATTGATTTTCTTGATGACGGACTTGATGGTATTAGCCTGGGCCAAGTAAGGGTAGAGAAATTCCTTCACCATGTTAAGATCGTATCGCACAGGTAACTGGCCTAGGTATTGTAGGAAGCGGGCTTTCAATTTCTCCGCATACGGTTTAGGTAAAGGTACATCCTGCGACTGAATGGGTTCCGGCTCCGACTCTGACTCGGACTCTGACTCTTCATCGTCACTAAATGATACACCGGATATAGGAATCCGATCGTCCAGTTGGTCCAGTACGTCCTGGAAATTGGACACCAACAATTCCGTACTGGCCGCACTGACTTCCTCTAAATAACCCATCATGCGAGTAATCAACTCATGGGAGTCCCCCGACGACACGAAACAGGCGGGCTCAGCGTCATAGCCGGGTACGTTGGTGGAAATGCTCACACTGAGGGGGATATGGCGCTGCGTCCACTGCGTTTTCGCTGAGAACATGTCCATGGGCTCCAACAGGGCCTCAAAATCGTAACACGCCCGGTAGGGAAAATAACGGTCCTCTTCCGGTATGATAAGACCCTCATCGGCCAGCTCCTCGAAGATGGTAGGCGTATTATGATACACGCCGCCAGGAAATTTTCGCTTCACAGTGTTGTCACAAATCTTTTCGTGCTGATGTAGGTGCCCAGAGTGGTGAAACACCCGATGGCATTGGGCACAACTGTAAGACTGGGCGTACAGGCTCATATCGTGGATCAGCGAAAAATGACTCACCCCATTGTCGTCGAAGACATTGACTTTCATCGTAGAAGCATACCGTTCTGTTGAGCGATGAACCAATTCAGCCACAAATATGTCATCCTCGCATCGTAATCGGTATACAAAGATATTGATGTTGAACAGAGTTTCCACGACATCCAAATACTTAAAGGGGACTCCACGGAACTGCCGCTCATCCAAGTCTTGCTCCTGTAAATACTGTCTCCAATAGCCATTGGCCACTTTCTCACAACGCTTGGGATTACACTCGTTCAAATGCACAGCCAAACACCGAAACAGACATTTCCGGTCTTTGTAGGGACCACCCAAACCTCCCGTTAACGCATACAGTCCGTTTCGATGAAGCAGCCATGGTGGAAGTATAACAGGAGTACCGATAGGATGATCTCTCATTTTGGTGACGAAAAATGTGACGTTGGTGACCATTTCCACAAGCCATTTGGTATTGGGGCGTTGCAACCGGGCCCATTCCAATGGGTCCAACGTAGTCAGTTGGTCGATGAGTGGCTCCAGAGAAATTGCATCTGTCACCGTGAAGGGCTGATCAAACACATAGGTATTATTGCTGGGATAAAAATACCGCAACTGGTCCGTCTCTTTGTGCCGTAAGATGTAGCCGAATGTGATATTCAACTTGAACGCGGTCACCTGGTCTGTGAAAATGTTCTCGGCATAGGTAGAAAGATACGTGAGGTCCTGCAGTCGAAAGTTATACAAGTCCAATAAACGACGGTGACGGTGAAAACAATGGCGTATGGTGGCCCAGTGACGTCGATAAATCTCACTCACACGATCGTCTTCGGGCAACACTTCAGCCGGAGGCGCTGCTGGATCCCCTGGAAAATCTTCTCCACGTCTCATGCTGCAGTGAGGCTCAGGCAAGTAGCTCCTGTCGTCAGAGTGGTTGAGGCTGGTCAGGAAGGCTGGTCAGGCAGGCTGGTGAGATAGCTCCGTTAGGCAGTCCAATGAATGCAGCAATATCCCTAAAAATTATCACTTTTGTACGTTTTTTCGTGACATTCGGGTGTTTTCGGTAACCTCCGTGTATCCTCGGTAACCTCCGTGTCTTTTCGGTCACCTCCGTGACTCTTCGGTGATGACATTCGGGTCTTTTCGGTGACCGCCGTGTCTCTTCGGTCACCTCCGTGTCTTTTCGGTCACCTCCGTGACTCTTCGGTGATGACATTCGGGTCTTTTCGGTGACCTCCGTGAGTCTCCGGTCACCTCCGTGTCTTTTCGGTGACCTCCGTAACATCTTGACGGACCTGACCGAACTAGCCGTGACTCTTCGGTGATCTCCGTGTCTCTTCGCACACCTCCGTCACATCTTTCGGTCACCTCCGTCACATCTTGACGGACCTGACCGAAGAGAAACGGAGGTGAACGACATTGTGGGAAAAACCCACAGACAAGTCAGTACATCTCCTATCATGTTCCCACGGGCCTCACCGAAAAGACACGGACCTGACCGAAGAGGTGAACGACATTGTGGGAAAAACCCCAGTACATGCTCCGATCACCGAAAACACACGGAGATGAACGACATTGAGGCCCCACAGACATGTCAGTACATATCCTATCATGTTCACAGGTCACGTGCCATTCACCCAGACCGGAAGTGACGTCATACGGCAAGGTCACGCTCCATTCACCCAGACCGGAAGTGACGTCATACGGGATTGGTGGCACCCCCTGGCGGAAAAAGGGGAACCAAGAGTTACCTCCCTGGAAAACAGACCTGGATCCGTCTTCTCTCTACTACTCGAGTATGGTGTATATGTCCGTCGGCGTGAACACCAAAGTGAACAGTGTTCATTCCCTGAGCGGACGAACCAAAGTCGTCTAATCACCGTACGACTATCCCGTAGTATCAGCCGTATAAACAAAGTATTTCTGGGTACGAAGTGGTTGGGTACGAAGTGGTTTGGGTACGAAATGACCAGTACCCATTTTATCCCTCCGTTTTCCATCTCTAAACACATTTGACTCCGTTTAACCTTTTCTACTTTGCTATTCCATACAAATGATCACAGGATCTTGTTAACCGATTTTATATATGAATCGTCCAAGTGAAGGACACTCGCTAAATGGACCTACCTGGAAATCCCCTCCGATTTCATTAACAAATTTCGTCCAAAAATGGAGAGCATTCTTTGTTTCCAGATATTGAATCACTTCTCTATTTTAAGTTTTTGTCGAATTATAACAGATTCAATAGCCATATCTTGATCTACTCTAGACACAGTCACTCCCAGACGTTTTATTTCCTTCATTGTTTTAACTGGTAAATCTTGGTTCCCTACCGCAAGGGGGGAGGCTGCAGATTCATCTATACCGCGGTACTCAAGCACATTTACTCTGATGTTGGTAGAACCGCGAAATATTGATGACAGATTGCCAGTTCTTTGCAAATTCGACAGAATCGTCTGCAAGATAGATCCCTTTATACTAGGTGCGGCCTATTAGTATATCTTGGATAGTGTCGCCCACGTATAGTATGATTGAGTAGCTCCGCGCACAGAATAAAAATATAAGGAGAGAGAAGACACCCTTGCTTTGTTCCCCGTTCATTCCTAAACCAACGAGATGTCCTTCCATTATTTAACACTGCACTTTCAGTTTTACAGTAACATACCTGAACAATCCTAATGAATGAATAAGGGAAATTGAACAACTTCAGAGATTTGTAAATGAACAAATATTCTAATGAGTCAAATGCCTTTTCAAAATCCAAAAATAGCATATATCCTTTTTCAATATCAGATTCTAATAGATCTAAGATCGCTCTAATGTTTTCCCCTATGAACCTGTGATCAGAGACTCTACATTTATTGTAGAGTGTCTGCTGTGACTAAGGAAACCTGTTTGTGGGGAATGTACAAGCTTTGCTATAACCCGCTTAATACGCAAAGCTAGAGTTTTAGCAACCTTTTATAGTCCACATTCAGTAAAGTTATTGGACGCCAGTCACGTTCAGGTTTTTCAATTAAAGTTATTATCCCTCTACTTTGGGATATTGATAATTTGCTACATTCTATGCTGTGATTTAAACTATCCAAATATAATTCTTTCAAGTTCTGCCAAAATTTTCAATAAAATTCCACAGTCAGTCCATCGCATCCTGGCGATTTGTTAAGGTTCATAGAGTGTAAGGCATATAGTATTTCCTCCTGGTCAATAAAATTTTCAAATATTTGCAGGTCTTCATTCTCTACTTGAGGAAGATCATCTGTTTGGAAGAAATGTTCCATATCTTCAAAGTCATTTACATCAGTCTTGGTGAAATACAGATTTTAAAAATATGTTTCAAGCTTTTTCATAATGAACTTCTGGTCTGCATTGTCAGAGCCATCTTCATTGTAAAGTTCAGTTAGCAATTTCTTACTTTGTTTTCTCCTTTTTAAATCATAAAAATATTTATTGCTTTTTTCACCCTTCTGCAACCAGTTACACTTGAAGCGGATTTTAGCTCCTTTAGCTTTGTCTTCGTATATGGTTTCTAACTTCAATTTAGTGGCATGATAGCGTTCTAAAAGATCTGGTGTTTCTGTGCTGGAAAGCTGCCATGAAGGTAATAGCTTGTATTTGTTGTCACGCAGAAACAAGGCCGAATTATTTTATAAACGATTATTTTATAAATGAACACATGTTGAATGGAAATAATATGCACGATACATTTACACTTGTCACGTGGTATATTCGTGCAGGACGGGCGAAAATGAAAACTCAAAGACGTATCTAGATGATGGCGATTTAATGACAGGTGATCGGTGGCATCAACGCACTGTACATTGGTTCACGTTGTGAAAACCTGGAAAGATAGAACGGCAGATATGACACCCGTCGTCGAACCTGGCGTGAATGCCATAAAGGAAGTTAAAACCTTCCCTAAGATCGGATAAATTACTGTTATTTCACAGTAAATGTATGTTGGAGTTTACAGTATATTTAACCGTAAACACATTCATTTGTACACTGAACTGTGATATTTCAGTTGAAGTCAACTGGAACAGGTAAACTGTGCACAAACATAAAAAAAAATCCTGTTTTCTCTGAAATGAGGTTGATATCTTTGCAC
Organism: Hanleya hanleyi; assembly: GCA_036873755.1. Taxonomy (NCBI): domain Eukaryota; kingdom Metazoa; phylum Mollusca; class Polyplacophora; order Lepidopleurida; family Hanleyidae; genus Hanleya; species Hanleya hanleyi. The sequence continues at coordinate 86,307 of JAVTVY010042936.1, read as the reverse complement.
ACGAAACGCCCACTTGCAGGAGACATCCAACACCTGCGTTGTACAACATTCAGAGCATTACCAGAACAAGCACACGGAGTGACGAGGCGGCTAACTTTAATTTTAGTTTTATCTGACATAGAGATTCCTGTCGCAGATTCCTTCATCATTATTTACGTAACTTGTGATGACTGCATTTGTAAACGCAAAGAACTAAAATACGCGATGAAGCAATTGCCATTTCGGCCTTCCAGTATACCGGTACTTTTCCACAGACAGATAATTGTAGACAACGGTGCCACGTAGTTAAACCTTAAAGGATATTTAAAAAATACAAAAAAACAAACGGAAATTGTAACTTAAGTGCAACTTAATTTACAGTTGATTGCCTGTTACCAAACGGCAATTATAAAATACGGTGCAACATTTTACAGTTTAAAATATTTCGATATACAATCCGATGCCATGAGAAACGATTCTATTTTTATTTTTATGTCTAAGACACGTTCTCTCAAGCAAGGTGCGCTTTGCTCCGACGATTCGAGTCAGAATTCAGATCCGCAAGGCGATAGGCCCTACGTTGACCATTGACCTCAATCGCCATTTTACTTTTGGCACGTCGCTAGACTGGACCCAGCCCCTGTTTCATAATGTATTTTAAAGGGGAAACAAATGGAAGGAATGTTTAAACCAAAATAATGTTTTCATTTTTTTTTTTCATTTTCTTTATTTACTTAGCAAACGTATATATTTATTAAAGATCATTTTATTATTATTAAAAAGTACATATGAAGTAGAGACTCACCCAGTCTAGCACGTAGCCCGGCGCTTATCCGCATCCGTCGATTAGCATTAGTGAATATTCGTGCTAGACCATGCCGTTTGTAGATTTACCCTCTGAACAATGAATAATCAAAAGGGTAACATTTTTACGGTGGCAAGACATTCTGTATACATTCTTTTTAATTGACAATTTGCTGATTTAACCCTGTTTTGTGGCCTTGCTGAACTGGAAATAGTTTCACGACAAATCAAAAGGAAAAGGGCAAGTAGTTTAGATGGCCAACATAGTGCTGGCGATTAGGTGCCGTACTCTGGTGGTCGCTGGTTCGAATCCCGCGTGGAACTCGACCAATATTCAGCACTAGAATCTGTGCTATACTATTTAATATAGTGTAATCCCAAAATAGCTAAAAGACTGTTATACGATCATCTTCTAAATGACAAAAAAATATTTTCATATGTATATTACCAGTTTTGCCCTGGCAGCAGATGGTAATGCCCCGCGTGACAATGGTATACGGGGATGTTTCTGGGCAATCTTAATAAATTAACATCCTATCAATGCTCCCCACTCGTATGTCGCTATATCCAAATGGGGAAGCAGATATGCTTTAATTTTAGATTGGTTTCTGGGATGACCTTTAGACATGCTTCAAAAATAAATTGAAGAACAATCATTACCGGTATATTTTGCAAATTGTATTAACTATACATGCACGAATCAGCTCGTAATACTTGGTTTCCAACTAAAAATAAAATTCACCCGCCGGCCCCGCTTTCCCCGCATACAGACAATGAGCAAAGTATTAGGTTTGATGAGCCTAACTTGAGATTGTTAATTGTCCCAGACATAGTCAAATCAAATACCCTGCAGAGTATGTCTTATATCGCATTCATTTATAGTGGATTTGCGTCTGCAGTTCAGATTAAGTCTACATATCGCTATATCGGAGTACAGTCATTTGCCCTTCAGGTCAGTTGCCCTTCGGACATTTGCCCTTCGGATATTTGCCCTTCTGACCATTTGCCCTTCCAGGCCATTTGCTCTTCCATCCATTTGCCCTTCAGACTATACATGGTATATGGAAAACTGATTTAGTAAACTTCTGACGAATAGATTCAAGTTCGGTCTCAATGTTTATTTCATGCAACAAAACCAGTAATGTGTTAATCAGGATTATCTGTGAGTGACCCAAGCAATAAATAATTTCCAAATAAATATGTACTTTTCGATATGTATGTGTCTGGAGGGCAAATTTTGATATCTTTCTTTGTTATCTTTTGTTAAAACACTACATGCATGAAATAAACATTAAGACCAAACTTGAATATATTCGTCAGAAGTTTACTAAATCAGTTTTCCATGTACCATGTATAGTGTGAAGGGCAAATTGGCCGGAAGGGCAAATGGTCAGAAGGGCAAATATCTGAAGGGCAAATGTCCGAAGGGCAAATGACCTGAAGGACAAATGACCTAGATCCTGCTATATCTCTGGCAAGATTTGAATTGACTGGTTTTATTCTTTATTGAAAAAATATACCGGTATCTAAAAATACCAAACATAATAAACACAATGGTTTGTTTTGAAAGTAAATGAATATAAAAGTGGTGAAGAAAACAAATTCCTTCTTTCAAATTTCGGTTTTTCACTTTCTGTTTTTAAATATCAATTTTAAATATGAGTGTTTTGTCAATTAAATGTGAACATATTTATGTTGGTTCGATAATATTATAATAAAGTAAATTACATTGAAAATATTATTAGGCAGTTGTTTACTTTTTCATTAAAAAAACGTCCATATTAGTCAAACACGCTGCATATACATTGTGGGAGTGAAAAAGTGTCCCGTATCGAAATGTCTGGACGCCTGCTCAACACGTCAGAGAAATTATGAATATTTTTTATTCGAATTTGACTCGAGAAGAAATTTTGGGAAAACGTATGAACAAAGGGAGGAAACTAATATAGGATGAACAATCGTTCCCATCGTTCGAGTGGGGTTCAACAGCTCCCCATCCACGAGTAGAACGTCCACGAGCAGAACGTCCATCACCAGGACGGTTTGGGGCTATACAAAAATGCGGATTCCAATGGCCATATCAGGTACGGATTGCGGACCTCTATTTGTAACGTCCACAGACTTTAATAGAAATCGAACCACGATTATCATATCTGAATCTAGGACAAAAGCCGAGGTGGACAAAAGCCCCAGGGACAAAAGCGCCGCGTATAAAAGCCACAGAGGCAAAAACCCTAGCGAACAAAAGCCCCATACCAATTAATTAAAAGCCAATAAATCGAATACCATAAATACCGCGCTATTTTAGACAGGCACTACAAGAAAATTTAGATACATGTACCATTATTTATCCAAATAGACCCGATCGAGCTATGGTTGAATAAAGCGATTTGGGCTATTCGTAGAACTGACGACAGTGCAACAGTCAAACGATTATCACATTTTTAAGAAAGGCAATTACGGCAATACTCTAATAATATGGGGTGGACGGTACAAAAAAGCTTTTTTTATAGCTCCAACAATAACGTCACATTTATACCATCTTTTCTCGTGGTATATAAATGTATGCGTTTCCAATGAATATGATGTTTATGTACCATAGAATTAGTTTTCATAGAGTACCGAATTGGAATAACATATTTTTTTCCGAACCTAATGTCGTTCAGAGCTCATCTGGCTCAAAAAGATACCAACATCACACTTCTCTTCTAGTTAAATGACTGTATATTATTAATACTCATCACTGAGCTCCAGCGGACAAAAGCCCTAAGTTCCAATACAGATTTTTAACCACTCTTGTTTGAAATGTACCGTTTAAAATGCTTCATGTAAAATTGTTTACAAGTTCATGTACCGTTACTTAGAAGTGGCAATGTGTGAATAAATGATTTTAATAGTTGGTTATATTCTCTGTTGATTTCAATGTTGGGATAGCCTGAATTGTCTAAATAGGAAATATACAAGATATGAGCAGAACAATTCTCTTCTAGTTAAATGACTGTTTGTTTATTTAAATATTTATCACCTAGTCCAGCGTTTGGATAGAAAGAAATCAAAATTGAATATAGAAATGCACTGGTGAAGAAACAGAGGAGAAAAATAAACTTTGACATTATCCTATGATAGCCGATACCGGGTAATGTAAATACAGAAAATGCTATACTCACCAGCAAATACATTTTCTAAATTGTCAATTCAAAAATGAAGAAAAAGTGTAATATATAATAAAACTATGTTCCGGTATTGTCAAGGTCCTGATATGGAAGCGGATACCAAGGATAATTCGAAGTGTGAATCGAAATCCTTCTTGTGTATGAAGACGGGATGTGGGTGAAGCCAGCAAGTGATTCGTTCGCTGCGCGCTCGTTGTACATCACCTGTCTCGAGCTGACAAATCGTGATGTCCCACTCTATAACATGCAATAATTGTATATTGTAAAACATTCTCCAAGATCACTGTCACATGTTGATCTGATCGATCATATTGTACAGCATCTACCAAGAGAACGGTCATATTTCCGTCCTTTCAATCATATTGTAGAACATTCCCCAGAACAACTGTCAAGGGTCCATCTTATCACTCATATTGTACAGCATCCACCAGGAAAACGGTCATATATCTCCTATTCTATAACACTTGTGTCGTTAACATCAAGCTAACCGTGCGATTATTTCACGTTTTAGCACGGTTATGTTAAATCACCACCTGTCAAGTGCATGTGTTCACTGGAACATTCCATTTCACAAGTCGGGCGAGGAAAGGGACGTCTGCTTTAATACAAGTAACAATCGAATAAAACAAACAAATAAATTACAAAATGAAATTTCTTTCTCAAGTTTAAATGTTCACATCGTGAAATTTATTACCAAAGCGACACAAATAGACATATATTCACGTAATTTCCACACAGCTGAGAGTATCACTCCTCATTTGAGAGATCACATAAACTCGTCCACTGACACTGGCACGATGTCAACCGAGACAGGAGCATCACTGGACGATTTTTTTCAAGAAAGGGGAAAAAGGTTGTCAAAGTTTAAAATATGTTTTCAGCCTTTCATTATAATCTTTCTTGATAATCAATTTGGGTGGTGCAACAGAATAGAAACAATGTTTTCATATTCGTGCTCAATGGTTATTTTACGCACAGTTAGTGTGAGAAAGTTCATATTTTATAGGGCAAGGGCGAAGCTCCATCAGCAGAACGGCCATATGTCCCTGTCTTATTCTGTTCTGTCAGTTATATCAGACAGCATCCATTAGCAGAAAGGCCGTATGTCCCGTCTTATTCTGTTCTATCAGTTATATCAAATAACATCCACCAGCAGGTTGGTTATATGTCCCTGTCTTATTCTGCTCTGTCAGTTATGTTAGACAACATCCACCAGCAGAACAGTCATATGTCTATGTCTTATTCTGTTCTATCAGTTATATCGGGCAACACGTACCAGCAGAAAGGTCACTTATTGGGGACATCTACCAGCAGAACGCTCATATCTTCCAGTTTTTTTTTTCAGTTATGAGGCAACATCCACCAGGAGAACGGCCATATGTCCCTGTCTTATTCTGTTCTGCCAGTTATGTTAGACAACATCCACCAGTAGAACGGTCATACGTCCCTGTCTTACTCTGTTTCATCAGTTATAACAGAAAACATCCACCAGCAGGACAGTTATATTTCACTGTCTTATTCTTTTCTATAAGTTATATCAGGCAACACGCACCAGCAGAAGGATTAGTTATTCCGGTATATCAGACATCTACCAGCAGAACGCTCATATTTTCCATTTTCCCCCCACTTATATCAGGCAACATCCACCGAGACAACGGTATCATTCTATATTTTATCATCTATATCAGACATCAACCAGAAGAAAGGTCATATAGTCCCTCCTCGTAGTCATATTATACATCGTCCACCTTCAAAACTGAAAAAAAGTTTTTGTCTTTTATCAGGCAACATCCACCAGGAGAACGGTCATTTATCTCGGTCTTATTCTGTTCGATCAGTTATGTTAGACAACATCCATCAGGAGAACGGTCATATGCCCCTGTCTTATTCTGTTCGATCAGTTTTAACAGAAAACATCCACCAGGAGAACGGTCATATGCCTCCGTCTTATTCTGTTCGATCAGTTATAACGGACAACATCCACCAGTAGAACGGTCATATGTCCGTGTCTCCTTCTGTTCTGTCAATTATGTTAGACAACATCCACCAGTAGAACGGTCTAATGTCCCTGTCTTATTGTTCTGTCAGCTATATCAGACAACATCCACCAGCAGAAAGGTAATTTATCTCTGTCATATTCTGTTCTCTCAGTTATGTTGGACAACATCCACCATAGAACGGTCATATGGACGCGGATATTCTCTAATGGACGACGGCTGGATTATGAATGACGGACTAGACGCTTGTAATATGTCCCTATCTTATTCTGTTCGATCAGTTATAACAGACAACATCCACCACCAGAACAGTAATATTTCACTGTCTTATTCTTTTCTTTCGGTTATAGCAAGCAACACGCACCAGCAGAAGGATTAGTTATTCTGGTATATCAGACATCTACCAGCAGAACGCTCATATTTTCCATTTTTCCCCCACTTATATCAGGCAACATCCACGGAGACAACGGTATCATTCTATATTTTATCATTTATATCAGACAACATCCACTAGGAGAAAGGTCATATAGTCCCTCCTCGCAGTGATATTACACGTCGTCCACCTTCAAAACTGAAAGGCAGCATCCATCAGGAGAACGGTCATTTATCTCTGTCTTATTCTGTTCGATCAGTTATAACAGACAACATCCGCCAGGATAACGGTCATATGTCCCTTTCTTATACTGTTCTGTCCGTTATATTAGACAGCATCCACCAGCAGATCGGTCATTTATCTCGGTCTTATTCTGTTCTGTCAGTTACATCGGACATCATCCACCAGCAGAACAGCAATATGTCCCTGTCGTATTCTGATCTGTCAGTTATATGAGACATCCATCAGGAGAACGGTCGTGCCCCTGTCTTATTCTGTTCTATCAGTTATGTTAGACAACATCCACCAGCAGAACGGTCATATGTCCATGTCTTTTTCTGTTCTGTCAGTTATATCGGACATCATCCGCCAGCAGAACGGTCATTTATCTCTGTCTTATTTTGTCCTATCAGTTATTTCAGGCAACATCCACCGAGACAACGGTATCATTCTATATTTTATCATCTATATCAGACATCAACCAGAAGAAAGGTCATATAGTCCTCCTCGTAGTCATATTATACATCGTCCACCTTCAAAACTGAAAAAAAAATTTTGTCTTTTATCAGGCAACACCCACCAGCAGAACGGTCATTTATCTCGGTCTTATTGTGTTCGATCAGTTATAACAGACAACATCCATCAGGAGAATGGTCATATGTCCCTGTCTTATTCTGTTCGATCAGTTATAACAGAAAACATCCACCAGGAGAACGGTCATATGCCCCTTTCTTATACAGTGCTGTCAGTTATATTAGACAACATCCACCAGCAGATCGGTCATTTATCTCGGTCTTATTCTGTTCTGTCAGTTACAACGGACATCATCCACCAGGAGAACGGTCGTGCCCCTGTCTTATTCTGTTCGATCAGTTATACCAGACAACATTCACCAGCAGAACAGTCATATGTCTATGTCTTATTCTGTTCTGTCAGTTATGTCGGACATCATCCACCAGCAGAACAGCCATATGACCCTGCCTTATTCTGTTTTGTCAGTTATAACACACAACATCCACCTGAAGAACAGTTCCCTCCTCGCAGTCATATTATATATCGTCATCCATCAAAACTGAAAAAGTTGCTGTCTTTTATCAGGCAACAGACACCAGGAGAAAAGTCATATGGCCATGTCTTATTCTGTTCTGTCAGTTATGTTAGACAACACCCACCAGTAGAACATGGGGTGCACCAGGGTGTGGGTGCACCAGGTATGTGTGCCCGGTGGTGGTGGTGGTGGTGGTGGTTGTGGTGGTGGTGGCGCGCCACCTGTCTTGTGACAACTTCCGGTTCCGGTCACGTGAGAGTAAACATGGAAAACCCCGGATGTATGATGAGGACCCGGATGTAAAACAAACCGGACGATACAATGGTCCAGTCGGATCCCACTCTCTCACTCCCTCATCATCCTCCTCCTCCTTCTCCTCCTCGGTGATGGTATTGGTGGTGTGTGTTGGTGGTGGTGGTGGTGATGTGTGGTGGTGGTGGTGGTAGTTTGTGGTGGTGGTAGAACTGGATTGTGGTGGTAGTGTTGTTAGTGTGTGGTGGTGTCTGTACATGGGTGACGCCCCGTCGTCGTACGCACACACACACACATACGCGCATACACTCATTGCGCATTGCGCCGCAAGGTCAATAGGGCTCGAAATGCGCTTTTATACTACTAATCCTTCTTTCACTGCCCCAAAATGCCCACTTTCGCTACTACTCGTACTGATGACGTCACCGATGACGTCACATGATGTGGACATCTTTCAAATCGTGGTCTACACCCCGAGAGCTACAAGATGACACCCCCACGACGCATTCGGACCAAGGATGGTCCCTCTCTACACCAAATACCTTCCTTCACTGCCCCAAAATGCCCACTTTGGCTACTACTCGTACTGATGACGTCACCGATGACGTCACAGACGACTCGGATATCCCTCAAATCGGGGTCTATACCCCGAGAGCTACAACATGACACTCCCCACCACGCATTAGGACCAAAGATGGTCCCTCTCTACCCCAAACACACTTCCACACACCCCCAAAAACGCCCACTTTGGCTACTACCCATACTGATGACGTCACCAATGACGTCACAGATGACGTGAACATCCCTCAAATCTGGGTCTATACCCCGAGAGCTACAAAATGACACCTCCCACCACGCATTAGGACCAAGGATGATCCATCTCTACACCAAATACCTTCCTTCACTGCTCCAAAATGTCCACTTTCGCTACTACTCGTACTGATGACGTCACCGATGACGTCACAGATGATATGGACTTCCCTCAAATCGGGGTCTACACCCCGAGAGCTACAAAATGACACCTCCCAGGACGCATTCGGACCAAGGATGGTCCATCTCTACACCAAATACCTTCCTGCACTGCCCCAAATGGCCACTTTACAAACTACAACCAACTGCGCATGCGCAGATTGACGCGACTTGCACTTAAAAACACGCCATTCTGACTGTACCCCTCACAAGCTTCACAAGCGGTCCATCTCTACCCCAAACACCCCCCCAAAATGCCTGCCTTCTATACTACGGCCAGAGTTCGCATGCGTAGAATATTGAAAACGGACGAACCATTAGTCCAGTCGGATGCTCCTCCACGAGAGCTTCAAAATAAGACCTCATACGACACCATAGAATCATTAGGGGCTCACCTAGACCCCAAAACGTCCACCCAGTATGGACCTATACCCCCATAGCCAGCATGGGCCTATATGGACCTATATACACACCTACCCGGTACATTTCGAACAATTTCACCGTTTAGCTTTGAGACCCTTCCCATCGTGTTCTAAATGACGAGACATGAAAAACAAGACCAAACAACCCATATCACAGTGAACGTGTGTGATTTTCCCAGGTTGGACCTATACCCCATTATAGCCAGTATGGGACTACATGGGCCTACCCAGGCTTCAGTGAAATTTTTCCAAAAATTTCACCGTTTCGCTTCGAGACCCTTTCAATCGTGTTCTAAATGACGAGACGTGAAAAATAAGACCCCACAACCCATAGTAACACCCACAAGTCAGTATGGGGCTATATGGACCTACCGTTTCGCTCCGAGACCCTTCCCATTGTGATTTTCTTGGCGAGACGAGAAAAAAGAGACCCCACAATCCATAGTAACACACACAAAAAAAAATTTTGAAGAAATTTTACATGCACCCACCCTGCCTCTAGAGGGCAGCACCATCGATGCCGTGATGTCGAAAGGGCGTCCTCACAGCAAGCGGAGCCGCCATTTTTGTTTCTTTATTTTTTGCGGAGATATACTGGACAATAAACACTCGACCCTCGGGTCGCACGGATGCTAGACTCGTCTTAATAACATCGTTCAACACCTATAGATTATGTTTATTACTACACGTCTTCCTTCCCATGGTTTCAGGTATTTTTTCGACCCTCCCCACTCCAAGGTCACGCCCGATCAAGTCAGGGAGCTCTCTTGTGTTGGAGGTAGTTTTTGGTCTCTTGAGCTGGTGACGCCCCCTGACGGAACTCCCCGTGAATCAAGAGTTACCTCCCTGGAAAATAAGAATCGAATGCGCTTTCTATACTACTCACATGGTGTGACTTTTCCAATACCGGTAATATCAGCGCTTATATGCTAACTATAAATCCATTGAAGCTTTGGCGACATACAAAGAGCATTGAATAGCGCATGATAATGTCTACTATATCTGTCATGAGGAATACAGACAACTTGAAAACGAACAATAGCATCGCTCCCCATGTTCATATATCTTGAAGCACAAGGCGTTCTGCTATGTAACAGACCTATCGAAATGACGACTTTCGAATAAAAATTCGCCAATATTGCCCATTTAACAGGCAGAGTAAAAGGTGTACAGATATACCCCTCCATGTTAACGCTTTTTATTAAAGAATATTTTGAAATTCAAGCTATAAATTGTACTAAGAATTTCTGTTTAAGGTTTCCGCACACACACAATCACTTCTCGTACGGTTTTAATCAAAATCTTCGTCAAAATCTGTGAACAATGATAAACTTCAATATCGTTTATTTTTGACGAAAATATAATTTGTATGCGGACGTTTCTATATAATTTAGGTACAGTTGTTGCTCAGTTAGTCGCCTTGGAGTTTCATGTTCCGGAAGTTATTCCGTCGAAATGTCTCTTTTTAAATTGTTAACGAAATTCGGGAAAATTTATTTTTGAAATTAACTTTAATGAATTGGCGAATCATTCCATACAATTGTTCATTTGGTGGTCCGGATAACTGGAATATTAACTTCTGACGTTTTAATGCTTTTTTGGGGGAATTAATTTCGTCAAACTGGTGAATGAAAATATGACTTTTAAAAGCCACAGGGTGAAATCATGCGTGATAACATGCCTGAATACATACGTGTACTGTGGACGTATATTCTATGAAGATATTATAGATTATTTCACCGGCTGGCTACGGTGGATGTAGGCGGGTGATGACTAGCCTTAAACATGAAAACAGGCCTATATCCCTACTAATTCACTAACGAATTGATACCAAATGATGCATGTAAAATGATGTAGTATTTTTGCATACATCTAATGGTGACGCTGTTTTTTTATTGTACCGTCAAAATCATACGGTATCTGGTTTCGTTCACTGAACGTTTAAGCACAATAGCACTGTTAGAAATGACCGCGAGTGATGATTTTACCCAACTAAAGCCGTTTGTTGTGCTCGCTTGAACTAAATAGGCAAAGGTGCGGGGGGAAGAAAATAGAAAGACGGCGTTGAAGATACATTGGTTGCATTTTCCGGTTCCATACATAGTGCTATAGTTTTAAGATCCCAAACGAGAGAGTTATAGCCCTTGCTGTATTTGGTTGTTTGGTTGACCTACATTTACATGTTGAAAATTAGGATCAAATGAGCATTTTAAAGCAACTACAGACATTTTCACTGTTGAAATATTTATTTAATATATAATCCTGACGATTTGATGTTAAAATACAAACGAAGAAACGGCATATAACATCAAACGGCGAAACCGTCCTGGTGATGGATGTGTCCTGCTGGTGGACGTTCTACTGGTGGATGGGGAGCTGTTGAGTGCTGATGCATCGTTCCATCTCATGTGTATGGGGTTATTTCCCTTCACTTGGTGTCGCTGTGAACGCCTGGCAGCGCTTGGGTTCAGGGGGCATTCACGCGCATTCACGGGGGATTTTCGGTGGATTTTCATTTTCGGTGGAGCCAAAATGGCGGGGATCGATGATATGTGTGACTTTGTTTAAAATTATTATCATCTTTCCTCTCCGCTCAAATTATGTCGTTAGAACAACTATGGCGACCGAAAACTCCGAAGTTGTCTGTATTAGCTCTGATTCCGAATCAGATGAAATTATTCTGATTACGGACAGCGATGGGAAGGATTCTACCCCGAGAAAAATCGGAGTCGAACCCCATCATGATTGGCGTAAAAGCGCGTGGGAATATTCTGATGAGCAGAGGTTTGAAGCAGAACTTCAGTTGGCGTTAGAAGTTTCTTTGCAGGTAAGGATGTGTCTGAAATCTCCCATCCAGACCAGGGTAATGGCCTTCTCTGTTAAAAGCCAACTTTGCCCCCTTCTCTGTTTTAGCATGAAGTAACTAGTTGAACACAAACAAAAATCAATCCAGGTCATAGAAATTTATTGACCATTGTTGTTGTTGAGCATGTTGAGGAAGGGAAACAACTTTTCCGTGATAAATCAATCATGCACTTCTTGGTAGCCATAGTCAATATCTTGTAGCAAGCCATGCCAAGAAGAATCATCTTTTGTGTCGAAAACTGGTGCTTCGCTGGCACTTACTCATTAAGATAATCTTCTGTCCATCTTTCATAGCAAGGAAAGCTACAGACAGGCTCGTCAGCAATCTCAGTAAACTTAGCTAAAATTCATAGCGTCTCCCTTCCCTCAACGCTATGCCGACGACAGATGCATGTCCCTGGAGTGATGGTAACTCGAACATCTCCATGGCACACTTATTATTACCTTTGCGCCCTATTCTCTTAGACGGGAGTATCCCAGCAGCCTTTGCGGCGCTGCCTGACAACAATGGCGTGGGCTAAAGCAACGCATAGCGACGTATTCACTTAGCCCAGGCAGACCGCGATTCTCGCCGTTAAATCGTATTTCCTCGACGTTTGCGGCTGGTAATCATTTGGAGTCGATAATATATTGTTAATAAGGTAACATTTAACAGCTGAAAGGATCAATTATGTGGTAAAGACTCCAGGAAAGGGTAATAAACAGCTCTTAAATAACCCACAACACTGATCTACAGGGCGCTAACCCAGCCGTTAAAATCCTGGGGTTAACACAGCGGCAACACCGTCATTGTCGGCATATAGCACGGATAATCTGTTTTAATTTCCCCCCATAAAGCTGTTAATTATCCATATTCAGTGATTGACTTATTGAATGATTAACATCAGCATGGAGCAGTATGTATCCGTGGCTTATAACCGTAAATTTTCTGTATAAACAGTCAATCAATTTTATTTGATCTTTGGTCTGACGTGTGTTTCTTTGTCATGTTGACACTGTGATGAGTAATTCTCAGTTACAGTGATTATTTCATTGACTTGTATAGTACAATCCATTACTCAATCAGTCTTTATATAACCCATCATCAGTATCCGAGTCATTCAAACTTAAAACTTAAGAGAAACAGTTGTAAATATGGTCTGAGATTGTCATGAAAACTCAGTTTATATATAACCGAAGGAATTTTGCTAAAACAAGTATATATCTGCGTTATTTACCATTTCCTGATCATTAAGTCAATCATTAAATCTGGATAATTAACAGCTTTATAAAAGCAGAAGAACACAGACTATCCATAACGGTGAAGGAATTTTGCTACAATTATATATCTGCGTTATTTAGCATTTCATGATCAATAAGTCAATCATTTAATAAGTCAATCACTGAATATGGATAATTAACAGCTTTATGGGGGGGAAATTAAAACAGATTATCCGTGTTATATGCCGACAATGACGGTGTTGCCGCTGTGTTAACCCCAGGATTTTAACGGCTGGGTTAGCGCCCTGTAGATCAGTGTTGTGGGTTATTTAAGAGCTGTTTATTACCCTTTCCTGGAGTCTTTACCACACAATTGATCCTTTCAGCTGTTAAATGTTACCTTATTAACAATATATTATCGACTCCAAATGATTACCAGCCGCAAACGTCGAGGAAATACGATTTAACGGCGAGAATCGCGGTCTGCCTGGGCTAAGTGAATACGTCGCTATGCGTTGCTTTAGCCCACGCCATTGTTGTCAGGCAGCGCCGCAAAGGCTGCTGGGATACTCCCGTCTAAGAGAATTGGACCTTCATTAACTTGAGAAAATGCGCCACCAGCCTAGAAACGAACGAAGTATACTTCTTTTGTTCGCTTCTGACTTTGCCTTTTTCGTATCATTTTTTTTTTTGCAAACCATATACATGTAGGTCTATATAGTCACTGTTATATTACGGAAGCTTAGAAGGGACATTGAAAATTATATACATAGGCGCAGCCTAGTGCGAGTTCTTTTCATTTTCCTGGTCGTTTGTGGCTTGGTGATTTCTGATGAAATACTGGCAACCCAAAAGTTTGGAATTGCTGTGGTTGTGGATGATGCGTTGAATATTTGATCAATCGGGAAACGTATTGTTCTTTATCTGACATAGCAGACTGCCTATACCATAGCATAGTATATGTTTCACACATTTCAAGGTCCCAAAAATATGAATTATTTTCAGTATAATCAAATACAGTCGATCAGAATTGATACTCTGAATAGGATCTGGGATAAAGTATGTTGATCGAATATATAAACCACAAAATATTGGGATGCTTCTTCATTATAAATTAATTTAAGGAATTAAACTGATAGAATTATTTTAATTTTATCCTTGAATGAAAAATTAAGAATGCCAAACTGTTCGAAGAGAGATATTACTATATAATGGACAAAAATATTGCGATGTTTATAGTTATATATAATCAAATTATTGTAAACAAATGAAAAACAAGCTTGATAGCTCATGAAGCCAGGACATTCCACCCTGAGGACATTTAGGCCTACCCCTGTAGACATTTCCAGGGCTTCGTGTTTAGAATTAGTGTGTGAGCTAAAAATAGCTCGCGTCAAAATATGTAGGAGAGGGATATTTAAAAGTCAGGTGAGTGATTGCAATATAATACAATATAAAATGTGACAGTTTACGTGAGCTAAAAATCACTCTCGTGACATGAATTTACGCGAGTGTTTGCGTGCAGGTGAGCTATCACTCTAAACTGTATAGACCGGAACCCGCCATAACTGCCCTTGATGTCTTATCATGCAGTATGTATATATATCAATGTGTCTGTTCTGTATTGATTTGATTTTATTATTCTGTTATGTACTCTACCCTACTGGGGTGTTCGTACAATAAAGTTGAATCTTAAATCTCCCACGCTAAAGAAGAAGCCCTGATTTCCCTAGATATTTCCTCCTTCAAACATTTCCCTCTGTGGACATTCCCCACTCCCCCTCCCCCCCCTTTTTTTTTTTTTGGTACTATAACTACAAATGTGTAACACACTGAAATATTTTAAGATACTTTTAACAAGATTTGTATGATTTAGTAAAATCTTGTAATAGATATCAGGGCATTATTTTGACATGCATAATTCATCTCAGCATATCTGTGCTAACAAAGAATTCAATTGAATTGCGCAAGTGTATGTTACATTATTGATTGTTCGCCTCATGTAGGTGCTTTTTTTCATTCATGTAGGTGCTAATTAGCAAATAAACATCTATTCTATTCTATCGTATGGATCAAAATATTTATTTATTTATGACTACGTAATAGTTGTTAACGTATAGGATGTATACTACCGGTACCGTAGCTATTGTTTTATCATGCCGAATTATAGAAAATAATGAATAATAATAGAGAAATGCCCCAAATTTGTTTTTGTCAATATTTCAATTTTGTTAAACATTTGTACGAACTCATAGTACAAACATATATAGGAAGGGGGGGAGAGGGGGAGGGGGGAATGCATGTCTAAATATGAGGGGGGGGGATGCATGTCTAAATATGTAGAATCTGACTTTCTAAAATTTCGTTTTATAAGTTGTTTGAGTTCTTGGTAAAATTTTGCTGTTTGACTTCAGAGCTATTCATGAATTGACCCCTCAGAAGTGTACGGATCTAAACACAATAAAATCTGCAATAAACTATAGCTTGATGAATGTGTTTGTTTTATGAACTTTACTTGCATCTTGGTTGTCCGTACCTATTAATGTCTAGATCTAGGCCATAATCTGAAGTGAATGGATGATATCTGACGGTTCAGACAATCACAATGTCACCGTTTAATTGGAAATGATTTCTTGCCTGTTATAATTAAAATTCCCTATTGATAATCAGCTTGTTGTGACCCCCTTTTCTTTGCGAACTTTGGATGACCTAATTTATCACGCGGACGTCAGCGACAGAACTTGAATGGCTTGATTTTGCTACGGCGTAAGGTCGCAATTCCGTGGAAAATGTTTATTTTTAGCCCACCATCACCAGATGGTGGGCTGTTCAAATCGCTTTTTGTCCGTGGTCCGTCGTCCGTCGTCCGTCCGTAAACAATTTCTTGTTATCGCGATTTCTCAGGAACTACTGCATGGATCTTTCTCAAATTTGGTACACAGGTTCCCCTTGGAGTCTAGTTGTGCAAGATACCTTTTTTGGTCCGATTCGAAAATCCAATATGGCCACCAGGCAGCCATCTTGGATTTCCCCATGAAACCTTGTTATCGCGATTTCTCAGGAACTACTGCATGGCTCTTTCTCAAATTTGGTACACAGGTTCCCCTTGGGGTCTAGTTGTGCAAGATACCTTTTCTGGTCCGATTCGAAAATCCAATATGGCCACTAGGCAGACATCTTGGATTTCCCCATGAAACCTTGTTATCGCGATTTCTCAGGAACTGCTGCATGGATCTTTCTCAGATTTGGTACACACGTTCCTCTTGGGGTCTAGTTGTGCAAGATACCTTTTCTGGTCCGATTCGAAAATCCAATATGACCACAAGGCGGCCATCTTGGATTTCCCCATGAAACCTTGTTATCGCGATTTCTCAGGAACTACTGCATGGATCTTTCTCAAATTTGGTACACAGGTTCCCCTTGGGGTCTAGTTGTGCAAGATACCTTTTCTGGTCCGATTCGAAAATCCAATATGGCCACCAGGCAGCCATCTTGGATTTCCCCATGAACCTTTGTTATCGTGATTTCTCAGGAAGTACTGCATGGATCAGTCCTTGTCTTTTGTAAAAAGATGGTGAGCTAAAAAAAGTGTACCTAAATTAACCGAGGAGAGCTAATACGAGAGCTGAAAATCGCTCTCCCAAATTTCGTGAGGGGAGTGATTTTGTTTTAATTGTTTAACCTACCATTTTATATTTTTGATTAAATTATTTTATTTTTCAATTTATTTTCAAACGAAAAATTAATAAAAATAAATTATTCTATTTCAATTTAAACAAGTCAATATCAAAAGTGATGAAGATTTCAACCGTCACCAGTGGGTAGTACGTACCAGAAGATTGAGCAAGCTCACTCTGCATATAATACTCGTCGGAACCAATCATGCGTGAAGAGCAGTGTCCGTGGAGGTTCTCGAAAATAATCGGCCGATAGTATTTAAAGATGTAATCAGCCTCAAAATGGATGGATTTTGTAAACTCTCCCCTGTGCGTTTTTTCAGCAGGGAAGATTACCAAAGCATCATATGTATTATATTTGATGACAGTGGGATCGTCATATACAACGAATGCAAGAATATCTTGTCAGAGAAATTTGTAACTCTGCCCGCTTCGACGGCTTTTCTGTCTCGTCATTGAGTGTGTGTTGTACGCGGAGAGGAAAATGACGTCACTGCGCGATGTATGAGTGACGTGGCGACGCTCACGAATTTGAATGCTGCACAGCTGCAGCCATGGGATAGCGTCCTGGCTCGTGCCTACGGTTCGGTGATGTCGCATAGCATACGTTGGTAGAATGCACCATACGTGTATACGCTTGTTGACACGGCCGTGGAAAAATAAACGGCATGCCATGCTGTTTATTTTTAAAGATCAACTCCTTCTATTTTCTCGTGAATGGTAGAAACAAGTTTAGTTTCTTGTGGTCAGATGTGTTTCATTTTGTACCTGTTGTAACATATGTCACTTTCGTTAAGTTTGAGAGACATCGATTTCAGCCCAGATTTGAGGCTGATTACATCTTTAAGTGAACGAGAAGAATGGTTGGCGAATGATCAGACGAGTCCCAGTTCAATATTGCCCACGAGTATTGACATCCTACTGACTACAGGCTCTGTGTGCTGATAATGATGTGTAAATCTTCTACCTTTCTTAGAAAACTTCGTCAACTGCTTCAACTTGTTCAAGGAAGATTTGCTGCAGTTACCGCCATTGCTGTCAGCTCTCCGCGCACGTCGCAAATATTGCACGATCCCATGCTAGGAATAGCCTGTGCAAGAGACTACCGATTGTCAAACAAGCTAAGAAATTATGGCCGCGCTGGAATTGACGGCGATCGTTTGCTGATTAAAATTTATTAAAGGCATTTCAGTTTATTCTCACAGTGATTTTCAGTGTGGAAGAGTTCGCAAAATTAACACCAACTGTCCGTTCATTTAATAATAAGGCCGTTAGCAGACACAGCCTACTTATTTCTATATTTAATCTGCTGAATCTAGGTGCGCGAAAAACAGTGTACCTTGGATATGATTTAGGTGAGCGATGGTGCGCGAGAGCGATCGCTCACCTCCAAACGCAAGGACTGATGGATCTTTCTCAAATTTGGTACACAGGTTCCCCAGTGGGTCTAGTTGTGCAAGATACCTTTTTCGGTCCGATTCGAGATCCAGTATGGCCACAAGGCGGCCATCTTGGATTTCTCCATGAAACCTTGTTATCGCGATTTCTCAGGAACTACAGCATGGATCTTTCTCAAATTTGGTACACAGGTTCCCCTTGGGGTCTAGTTGTGCAAGATACCTTTTTTGGTCCGATTCGAAAATCCAATATGGCCACAAGGCAGCCATCTTGGATTTCCACATGAAACCTTGTTATCGCGATTTCTCGGAAATTACTGCATGGATCTTTCTCAAATTTGGTACACAGGTTCCCTGTGGGGTCTAGTTGTGCAAGATACCTTTTCTGGTCCGATTCAAAAATCCAATATGGCCACAAGGCGGCCATCTTGGATTTCTCAATGAAACCTTGTTTTCGCGATTTCTCAGGAACTACTGCATGGATCTTTCTCAACTTTGGTACACATGTTCCCCTTGGGGTCTAGTTGTGCAAGATACCTTTTCTGGTCCGATTCGAAAATGCAATATGGCCACCAGGCAGCTATCTTGGATTTCACCCAGGAAACTTTGTTATTGTCATTTCTCAGGAAGTATTGCATGGATCTTTCTCAAATTTGGTACACAGGTTCCCCTTAGGGTCTAGTTGTGCAAGATACCTTTTTCAGTCCGAATCGAAAATCCAATATGGCCACCAGGTGGCCATCTTAGATTTCCCCATAAAACTTTGTTATCGTGATTTCTCAGAAAGTATTGCCTGGATCTTTTTCAAATTCGGTACACAGGTTCCCCTTGGGGTCTAGTTGTGCATGATACCTTTTCTGGTTCGATTCGAAAATCCAATATGGTCACAAGGCAGCCATCTTGGATTTCCCCATGATACCTTATTGTCATTTCTCAGAAAGTATTGCATGGATCTTTCTCAAATTTGGTACACAGGTTCCCCTTAGGGTCTAGTTGTGCAAAATACCATTTTTGGTCCGATTCGAAAATCCAAGTTACGCTCCAAATTAATACAGCATTCCTGAGTTGTGACGTTGCATCACACGAGTCGGCGGATCAAACGTTGGGACATATTCTAAAAAGTGACTATAGATAATATCCATACCTTCACCTTCCATATCAAGAGGTTCCAATAATTCGGAATTAAAATGTATTTCTTCAAATTTTAAATCAGTTTTCTGTAGTCCAGTGAACTGCCCCACTGTTTCGTCTGCCGACGGGTCGGCTACATGAAGGGGCGTCACTCTTGTGACACAACGTTTCAACTCGACAACTGTAGACTTCTGCGTGTTTCATCAGGATTCAGACACTTTCGAAGTTTCAACATTACTGCGCGGATCCCTTCAGTATTAAGTATTGTACCATCTTACTGTTTTCGAGCATGGTATCTTAAAAGAGATATCTCAAACTAGCCCAGTAAACGGAACAGAATTCGTTCCTAATTATAAAATCTTAAGTATGATTCATAGCTCATGCCAAAGGGTCGAGGAGATTTGTCTTCGCTTCCAGTACCCAATGATGACACGTGCAAAAAAAAAACTACGAAACGAAGACGAAAGATCCTCCGGACATTCACTCTTAGACTAACTTTTCTCTTGTACTATAACAACCGACATAAGTACAGTTTCTAGAAATCTTGAAACTCCTTAAACTTAGAAAGATGATATCGTGTTGTTTTCCAGTGTCCCTTTTTCCACAGATTCAAAATTCTGTAAACAAAATTACAAATCAATCGTTTGTTCTTAGTAACAATGGACAAAAAGATCCTCTTGTCATTAGCTTACAATTATCGGACAATGGTGGGCGCCAAGATCCTTCAGGATCTCTCGTTTAAATGAACAACCGATTATCTCTTTACGAAACATCAGATCTTCAAAGCCTAATAAATAAGCTTGTTATAGATGGACACGTTATACAGCTTTTTCTTGCCGTAGAACTAAATTTTATGAAATTTCTGCACTGATGTGAAGTGCCATTTTCGCGAAAAAGAGGTCTGACCGCACTCTGCAAACATTTGCGTGCGGGAAGTGCAGACCACACTCGGTCGTTTTCGCCAAATATTCTATCAGTCGGAATGGAATCGGAAGGGAATTCATCCTTGAATTTATTAGCATATTATCCTTTTTTTGTTTCAAATCTATAGCAAATATTTTTAGATTAAATTTCGATACTGTTCTAATTTAGCTATTACCCACACTGCCTCAAATCCAATATGGCAGCCCCCGCAAAATACGCCCACGCAAACGATGAAATCTGAACATGATAGACTTCGGTTATTGTCTGTCTTTACATGGATTTACACTGGGTTTGTGATTAAGTTCTGTATCTGTATTTTGTCTCACGTAATGCATGTATGTTACCTATTTAACGAACTCCGTTAGGGACCGCTTCGCGGTCCCGAACTTCGTTATTAATTACAGTCGTTAAAATTATCCCTATGGAGCCTCAAAATCACCTGAAATTGAGGGTCAAGAAGATGGGCATTTCCGTCATAATAGACTTCGTGTATACAGGGTATGATGATCACAACATCGATTATGGTACATTTTCACGGGGCGATGTAGGCCCGTAGGGACTACTGGTCCTGTCTTGTAGTCAGAATAAATTGAGCTGCAGCTCTGTGTCTTGATAACACAGCAAAAGATAGAGTTCTTACGCGACAAGAAAGAGGTCTGAAACTTCCTTCTTTAGAGTGTCCAGGTTTCTGTGTTTTTAATGTCCGCGTATAGCTGCAGGTCTGATATGTTTAAGTTAAATTTCCATTTATCTAATTTTATGCGTGTTTTCGTTCATTTTCCGGTGGCACTACTTTCGTGCTCAAAATATGTCGTCTGCTAAACCACAGATTTTGAGAGGCGCATGTTGAGTGATTTTGTGAGACTAACTCATTCTCATTAGAAAGCGTGTTTGGGCAGTAATTTAGCATTAAATAATACCAGTATAAGTGTAATTCATTGTAGAAAACAATGGGATATTTCACTTTGCCTGTATTCATTTACATTTTCATGAAATATGTGTGTTGAGTTACAGTTTGGAATTTTTGCCATTTAAGCTTACCCCTCAAGACCCTCTGCATTATCTTTTTATAGTAAGTTTCTAAAATCCAGTGGTGGTCAAATCATTTACGTAATAATTTCCCTGTATTCAGAAATGTTTTCTTTGCATTCTGCTTCTGAAATATTCAAGGAATGTTGCACACATTTCCCCCTGATCTACATGAAGAGCTCTGCATATGCGGTGTTTGAAGCTGTAAGGTGACAGGGGAGATAACCAAATAGAACTGTAATATACTAGAGTTGTACTGACAGGAGGAGGTACATGAAACAATATGATGCCATGAGAGGGTGCATCCCAGCATAGCTCCAGTCCATCTAACCATGAGGATTTTACATTGTTTCTCAATACTCAATTTTTACCCCTCGGCCAATTTTGGCCATGGGGTATTGTCGTCTTGTACGTCCGTCTGTTCGTACGTCAGTACGTGAGTGAGATAGACGGAAAACGGTTCCACTGAAGAATTCCAAATTTGGTATGCTTATTTACCTAGTCAAGGACCAGAAGCCTATTGAATTGGGACCTGATTGGGTGGAAACCTTGGTGGCCATCTTTAATTTTATGCAAAATCGATAATGATCCATATCTCGGAAATCATTCAACTGTTCAATACGAAAGTTGGTATACATCATCGATACATCAAGCAACTTTCAATGAATTACCAAACCAGCTTTTCTGATTAGTTGGAAATCCTGGAAGCCATCTTTAATTTATGCAAAATCGATAATGATACATATCTCTGTTACCATTCAATTGTTTTATATGAAAGTTGGTATACATCATCAATGCATACAGATACTTTAAATCGGGACCTGATTGACTGAAAACCTTGGCTGCCATCTTTAATTTATGCAAAAACCTTAATGATATATATCTCTGATATCATTTAAGTGTTCTATACTAAACTTGGTATACAGCATCGATGTATCAAGAGACTTGCAATGAATAACCACATCAGTTCCTCTGAGTGGGGAGAAGGATGGGCGGACATCTTAAATTTATCCAAAATCATTAATGATCTCATTCTCCGATACCATTCAAGTGCTCGATGTAAAATTTGGTATACATCGATGCATCAAGAGACTTACGACAAATGACAGTTCTGGTTTCTCTGATTGGGCGGAAACCTTGGTGGCCATCTTTAATTTATGCAAAATCTTTAATGATGTATATATCTCTGATACCATTTCAGTGTTCTATACGAAACTTGGTATACAGCATCAATGTATCGAGTGACTTTCAATTAATAACCACATCAGTTCCTCTGAGTGGTGGGAAGGATGAGCGGCCATCTTTAATTTATGCGAAATCATTAATGATCTCTATCTCTGATACCGTTTAAATGCTCGATGTAAAATTTGGTATACATCATTGATGCATCAAGAAACTTATGTAATGAATACCGGTTTCTCTGATTGGACGGAAACCTTGGGGGTCATTCCTAATTGCAAAATTTCTGATAATCTGTATATTTGGGACTTGACTGCTTGGTGTTCCTGACATCTTGGTTCAAATTGAGTACATTATGAATGTACCCGGAGCCGAGAGGTTTTCAGATGCGCAGCTTCACATTATTATTCACTGCTGAAGGATATGCTTTCGATTAGGCCTTTCGTTTTTTATTTGTTGGTTCACGGATCCGCCGACTCACTTTTTCCGAAAAGTGGGGAAAAAAAAAAATCACGATTTTGTCCTTTTTTATTTCCGCCGACGTACAAATTTGCTACTGACCTTATTTTTATATCCTCTGATAAAAAAAATCACAATTCTCGACAGGAGGACTCAGTGGAAAGGCTGAGGTATACAAAAATATATACTGTCAGTGACTGTCGAAGAGTGAAACTTTAGACACGAGGTATCTGTAGACATCGCGCATCCATTTTGGACCTTTCAAGGGAGATAATTCTGCAAAGTTGTTGTGGCGCGCTGTCACAAAATGGCGGGATGGCGGGCAGTTTTTACATCTGTGTCGTCGTAAAGAAAGGGGCGGATGTCAAGACTAGATCTTTTCAGCAATGTAACGAGCGGCAGCGATACGGTTGGGGACATCAGCAATGTAACGAGCGGCAGCGATACGGCTGGGGGCATCGTCTGCAAATGTATTACGTCGGCTGACACGCTTTCCTCCGTGAAGTCGTCAAAACATGAAGATGGTGCCGTCTCTGAATGTGACTTGTCTACCCCGATGTCAGTGTTGCACTTGTTCCGGAGTAAATTCCTTCAAGTTATCCTATCTGACAAGGACGCCAGACCCAGGTGAGCTGTTCCATTATGATGGATATGGCAAAGAGAAGAGATGCCCTCCCGAATGAAAGGTCACGATCTTCATACATTCGCTTTTCGTAATATTATAGGGGGCCTATATTTCGTGATTTAAGGGCCATGGGTGGTAGCATGTTGTTGATGCCGAATCTTTTATGTATTTTTCACAGCCGAAAGGACGTCCATTTTTATAAATAAAATGTTCGAAACTTTTGTACAATTAGTCAATAGGAAAAGTACTGAGTACTTTTTAACTCTCAGTAAATACAGATATCTTGCAGATACAACAACATGCCCCCAATTATGACCCTTGGACCAATAATTATTTACAAGTTCAGAAACTGTGGTCAGTACTAAATACAACTTCACAAACTCTGGTCATCAAAAGTTTTCTTTTGAGAGGATGTTGAAAAAAGACAGCAAAACCAGAGGAGTCTTGTCTTGTCAAACCACTTTGAAGACATCAATGTCCTTTCATTGAACATACCACAAAGTGCATATATTTTTTTTCTGTGGCTTCTACATGCTATTATACATGTACACCCATAGTGTTACAACTGTATTCGGCTGTATCGAAGTTATTACACTACGAGTAATTTTGTGTGTGTGTGACAGTGGTTTTTTTTTTTTTTTTTTTTTCCCCTCCTGTCGACCTGGTTTTTTCATCACTCAAATCCGTGAACCAACAAATAAAAAACAAAAGGCCTTATCTGAAAAAAGTGGAAAATTTTACAAATATTGGTAACATGCAGTGAAGACATTATTTTATCATTTCATCAGGTTGGTTTCATAATAAATGTCTGTTCCAGCAGGTTTTTTAAATATATATATATGTGTACAATTACACTAATGCCCTAGAGATCCTTGTTGAGAGGAATGTGTGAGACTACAAGTATGGCTCTTCGCCATGAGATGGAACATAAAGAGTTAGTGGAATTATTCCAACAGCCTATTTTACATTTAAATAGCCCCGTTTCAGTGCCTAAGGCTCTAGTTATTGATGGCGGCCCTTTTTCTCAAGTTAATGAAGGTTCAATAGGGCGCAAAGGTAATAACAAGTGTGCCATAGAGATGTTCGAGTTACCACCAGTGAAATGTATTTGTCACGTTGAGGGAAGGGAGACGCTATGAATCTTAGCTACAGTAAACCCAGATATAATATCACGGAACATTGTATCTTACATTAATGCTATATAAATCCTGTGCGAATTGCAAACTACATCTGTTAGCCAATTAGGTGACTAGCTGGGCGAAATAAATTTAAATATATGCCACTTGTAATTACAAACATGACAATCAGGAAAAAGTGAACAGTAAAACAGAAACCGTATCCAAATAAGGAATCATGTGTAGACATCGTGCGTAAACTTAAAAGGATTTACTACTGCCGAAAAGTCTGCTTTTTCCGACGGTAAAAAATATCAACAAGATCGACTGCCAGTAAGTTGTTCATCACCGACCATGAACTAAACGTCAGTCAGTGCCAAATTGTTTGTCATCATTGGCTTATTATGGAATCTCTTAAGAATCGTCTGCCCCAAATAATATATCCGAGATGTTTTCAGCGATACCCCGGTGACAATTTATCGGAAGACATGGAAACCTCACATAGTAGATAAACCAAAAAGTACTAATTTTATTCCAAAGTATCAAGAAAATGCTTTCATTAGTTCTCAATAAATTGCGAAACCAAGATGATGGGAGATTTGTGGGTTAATTTTTGACGTCCTGACGTCAATCCTGCATGTTATAACATTGGCAGATCAATGTCATCGTGGTCGCGAAATAACATGGTAGGTATTGGTGATTTTCGTCAATTCTCAACAGATTTTAATGAAATATGGGGAAAAAATTAGTATTTTTAGTTTATATACTGTGTGAAATTTCAATGTTGTGAGATAAACTGTCTCTGAAACATCAATGAAAATGTCTGGGATATATTATCTGGGACAGACAGCAGATGGTATTACCCTGATATACCATCTTGGTTCACCTAGTCCTAGATTGGCTCGCCAGTAACAGGCAAAAATAACTCGTGTCGAAATATTTAGCAGAGGGTATCTGAAAGTCAGGCAAGTCGTTGCAATATAGTACAATATAAAATGTGACAGTTTATGTGGGCTAAAAATCCCTCTAGTGACATGAATTTACGCAAGTGTTTTTGCGCAAGTGAGCTATCACTCCCGCTAAAAAACAGAAGCCCGGAGTAAGATAGAAATGTACATGTGCTAATCCCTTGAATAATTTAATCACAGGAATGAAATTTCCTACTATATTGTATAATATTAAGGGTGATCAAATTTATTAGAACAGGAACAGGTTAAAAATCATGCATAAAATCCATTATTTCTTCATTATTTCGTTGATTTTAGAGGGTGATCAAATTTATTAGAACAGCTGATTGAATTTTGTCCCCAAAATTGGGGGTGATTTAATTTGGGTATGGGGATTGAATTATAAGAGAGAGAATTAGACCTGTGTGATGGTGCATTCAATTAAACCTGCAGTCTGAATAGACCATAGGAAACCTGTGACAATGCTGCAGGCCTATGTCATAGTAAGAGAAAGAATGAAACAAGAATCCAGCAAAACGGCCGAATAACCACCAATAAAGCAAATTTGCCACCAAAAATTCACCCCAAGCCTTTCTAATATTTAGTTGGTGCTCACAAACAGTTGTCCCGTTCTCAGTTTGAGTTTTTGTCGATCTTTTCAAAGTCGTCCACCGGACCTTTTTCCTGAGACAGCACCATTTTCAACAGCTCCGGTGGTGTGTTTTGACCAAGAGCATTCGCCAGAGGTCGCTGCCTATTCACTTGACCTTAAAGTGTTAGCCAATCAATTTGTGTTGACAGTGAGGTCAAACCACGTTCCCAGAGCTGTTGAAAATGGCGTTGTCTCAGGAAAAAGGTCCGGTGGACGACTTTAAAAAGATCGACAAAAACTCGAGCTGAGAACGGGACAACTGTTTGTGAGCACTAACTAATATATTAGGAAGGCTTGGGTGAATTTTTGGTGGCAAACTTGCTTTATTAGTGGTTATTCGGCCATTTTACTGGATTCTTGTTTCGTTCCTTCTCTCTCTCTCTTAATAGGCCTGCAGCATTGTCACATGTTTCCTATGGAACAGGCTAAATGTTGCACACAATGTGTTGGTGTTTTCACTGGGTAGATTGATTGTTTTTATTAACAAGTGTGTTCCTTGTCTGGTATTTGAATTATCCACAGACAGGTTCATGTCAGGGGTCATGTTTCCTGCTAGTATCATATGTAATCACCAGTCTGTCTGGAGTAGATTAAAGTGTGTACTTCAGTTCAATACATATTTAAAGGAATACAGAAAAGTCAGTGTTATGAATTTGTTTGGATACATCATGATTTATGTATCTGACTGGTTAGTATGGTAAGTGATGGCCATCCTCGGCCCAAGTCAACCTTGCTGCCCCAAAAGAAACTTCCATGTGTGTCATTGGTCACTGCCTTTTCTGATGTAAGGCCATTGTCACTTGAGTCGACCTTGATTTTTTGAATACACATGCTAGATGCTATAATTATTATTAATTATTAAATTGCAAACCAATTGTATGCGAATATGAAGAAAATGAGTAAGTTTTACCTGTAAAGATGTAAATCCCTCATCTATTTTAATTATTTGCCCTCAAAATATAGATGAGGGCTGGTCAGGCTAAACAACTAATTAAGTGACAATGGCCTAAACATCGGAGAAGGGCGGTCAATGGTATGCATTGCATTCATGGGTTGTTTTGGAGCAGCAAGGTTTACTTGGGCCCAATCCTCCAACAGAGAAGACTGTCAGTGCTGGATGCTGCAGGCTTTTATAGAAACTCTGGCCATGCTTAACCACTAATGTTTAGAAGCAATCTTGGGGAGATCTAAGCTACTGCTGTGGTTTATCAGATGGTAAGAATTGTTATTTACTGCCCTGAAGCTATACAGTTACTGTTTAACCTTTAGACCACTGGCATCTTCAGTGTTAACCATCCCTAGCTGGTTACCTGATAAAATAACCTGTACATGTATGTATGTATACACCCGTCTGACTTGAAGCTGAATTGGCTGTGATATCTGTATGGGGTACATGCACTGGCCGATTTGTAGAAGGTTAAAATGGCCGACCTTTAGTGGGAGCAACTTGTAGTAGTAGGCCCCATTGTGGAAGGCATATATTCAGCAGTGCTCAGCTGGTGGTTTGACCATAAAATACATCTCTAAAATATTATCATATCTTGGGCTTCCCAATGCAAGTCCATTCATGTACCCAAAACCAGTCTGTGTTTTTCAAGATAAACCAGGATGAGGGATGATGGAACCAGGATTTTCTTTGGTAAGATTTTTATAGATTTTTTTAAGTTTGAAGAAGAATGACGAAAACATCCCTTTTCTAATATCCCACTTGGGTGCCATCTTGAATTTCTCCATGATCCTCTGGAATAGGAGGGTTCTGCAAATAGGACCTCGATATAAAAGCCTACTAAAGTTACAGAGTGTTTTTCGTCATTCTGAAGATCGGACAGCCCCCCGGCCTGCTGGGGTTAACATGTTCTTTCCGACATGGAAGTACTGCTGAGGGAGAACGGGGTTGCCACAAAAAACAGGAAAGAAAGACTTGCCAGTCTCAATTTTATGTCGTCAGGCAGCTTGGCAGGAAGTATTTTTGACTGCCCTAGTAATGTGAGAATACTGAAGGTGTCTGCCATACATGGAGAATACTGAAGGTGACTGCTCTAATTATGTGGGAATACTGAAGGTGTCAACCTGGATGAAAAATCGTGGAAAAAGCTTAAAGAACTGTGAACTACACTTTCGTCTTTGATCTGACGCCACGCATTACTGTGCCAATTTTTGTTCCTGAATTTCGTTAATTTTTCTCATCTTTGTTGCGAGTTGTTGTATTAAAGACAGGTGAAAAATCGAAATTCTGGAAAGCTTTACATGTTCTTAACTTTACTGAAGGTGACTTTCGTATTCAATGTGTGTAGTTGGTGTGCTTTGATACATTAATGAATCTACACTATTAGTACACACATGCATGCTTGACCTAGTTTTCGGCTTGTTTTCCATGTTCTTTTAAAAAATACTCAACAATGAATATGACAAAGAGTTCTCTCTCTTTCTATTGTTGACACTTTTTTTCACACTCGTTTGAGAAAAAAAGGTCACCCGAAAAATGGAGTGTTCGACAACGTACTGCAAGTATGCCGAAAATGTAACTATATTTTGACCCAGGAAAATGGGTTAAGTTGATTCAAGGAGCAACTCATCCATAGATGTATGTAGGCCTATAGATGCATATACACATGAATGTTGTGTACGGTAATTTCCCTATTAATTCACCTTCCAAACTTAATTCGAAAACGGCCGATTTTTCCGCTGTCGTGATTTTGTCCATCCTAATAAAACGAACACGGGAGCATTTTCAATATCCGTGAAACAATAAATTCGAACACTCCCGTTTTCGCCACGGAGTTCGTGTCGATGAAAGTAAAGTGAATGTGTTACTAGAATCTCGTATAGTATATCGGCGTATGCTATTATTTGTAAGCGCAGAGAAACAACAGGGAATGGTACAATATAATCAGACTGAATTACTATTACTTACAGTCTATAAGGAATACAATTGACAATCTCGAAACCAGACCTATCCGGTCCTGTCCTCCCTACTAGGCTCTGGGACGGTGCTCAGCAGTACGATCGGTCATTGGCTAGCACACAAAACCCTAGAATTCAGAACATAACGAGAGCGTATCTGTGGGGATCAAGCCAACGTCCCGACGTCATGGATGTTACGAGCGCGTCTGCAAGATGACGTAGCCTACCAGAACTCTTTATGCATTCTTGCGAAACATTTTTTATTCTGACGTCATGACGTTATAACACTGGCCATGAAAATGACTCATGACTGACGTTTTATAAAGAATAGGATATGTTCCAATGGAACCGGAAGGGGCCACGTGAAAGAATTTTTCAATGTATTATGGGACCAATTTTCAGTGAGCGTCGTCCCAGGGGTTCATCGAAGCGGCCAATTGTCCAGCGAAGAGCGACCCCTGGTGGCGAGGTTGTACAATTGATTCAATTAACTCCGCAGTCCTGTAATTTTATCCTAACTTGATCGCGTTTCGCCGCAGTCGGGAAAAATATATACGGTAGTCCCCGCACGTGGTCGAGTGTCTGCACACGGCCCGCTATTGAATCATTCTTCAGTTTCCAGCCGTTCGTATATCAAATATCTTTCTTTAAACCAGCATTCCTTTATTTGAAAAACACGGTGAATATTTTCCGAGAAGGCAGAACTGCATGCGAATGAATTATGTTTGAACGGAACATAAAAATCACCGACAACGGTGATCGACGTGACACGGTCTAAGGAAATTTTCATGGCGCTCCTTTTCTGTTGAAGTCTTTACGGTGGTTCATCGTCCCTCATTAATTCATGCCCCCTTTAACTTTTATACGTTGGTGATTAAATAGAATACATTTTATGCTAATATATTTTCAGATGAAGCCGGCTATCGATCTGACCTGGAGTCAACAATCGCATGCCGCGGTTGTAATTTCGATATTAGTGTTGTTTA
The DNA here is from genome assembly GCA_036873755.1 of Hanleya hanleyi. Lineage (NCBI taxonomy): Eukaryota > Metazoa > Mollusca > Polyplacophora > Lepidopleurida > Hanleyidae > Hanleya > Hanleya hanleyi. The sequence goes on along the minus strand of JAVTVY010042936.1, from coordinate 55,981 downwards.
GATTTTTTTTTAGAAAAATGGAATAAATCCATCCACATATGGTTCTCAGTACTGCACGGACAAAAGCATCATGATATTGAGCATATGGATATATTTTATAACTTTCCTCAACTAGATTCTCTGAAAGGCTGAATTAATTTCACTAAACCGTTGAGAAACGGGATTGTACATTTGGTAGATTTTTTCGCCATGATTCTTCGACCAGAATACAATCACAACTTACATAGATCGGTCTAATTTACCAGTTAATTGAGATGTCGATTTCTGTATATTCTCTGAAGTGGATCCGGTTATATTTACTGAGTGTATATTTATAAATTATAGAAAAGCTGCAGTCGGGCCAAATCTCAAATCAGAAAGACGATCGGATGCAGGTAAAAGTTTCCTTTTCAAGAATTAAGCACTGTTGAATGACTTGATTTTGAGTCGGCAGTCATACATTGTGAAACGGGAACTTTCAATCAAGTGACATTATTGAAATTACCATGCAGTTTATGTGGAATACGAACAACTGAACAGCGGGCAACAGGCTCAAGTGAGTGGTGACGATTTGATACAAAAATGTAAAACGGATGCATATATGAGAATACTTATATAACACCAAATTCAATAACTGTGACACTGGCCATAAGGCAAAACACACCTGCTTATTTAGATAATTAGATAAACTTAAAATGAAAAAGTTTAACAAAATACACCTATCGTTTAATGAAACATAGACAGGAAATCACACAGTTGACAAACGTCAGTTCGCGATGTGAAGCGCCGACAACAATCATCTCTGCATGTGCTCTGTTTTGTTCAAATATAGTTATCATAAAGACTTACTCTTTCCGGTTTTGTTAAATATTTTATTGTGAATGAAAATATTTCTTATGAATACCCACGAACTTACCAAAATTCCAGCAATCAAAAATTCTTTGGAATTACACCGCGCATTTTTACACTAAGAATCAAAACATCGCTATTCGCTATTCCATTACTCTATATGCTAAACAAATTTGAGAAACATTTAAATGGCATTAGGTAAAGTTTCGGAGATGAGAACATAACAGTATTTAATTAATATTCAGAACGATATCATACTTCGACCTATACTTTTAGTAAACTGTTACAGTACCGGTACCGTAATAGATATTCTCATACTTGAAACAAACAAATCGAAACGTGTATTGCCGACTGACACTCGGTTCTCTTGTACAATCCGCCGTTAATTCTACATTAATTTCGTGTCATAGGTCCGGGATATTTATTCAAGTCCTGGATGGTGTGTGTAAAATCATGCACAATGAAGACCAAAAAGTCTATGACAGTCCGCTAATCTGTCTAAAACTTCGTGATATAATCCTACATAAATTTGCCGTTGGTTCATTTTCATGGTTCACAACAACAACGTCGACGTACCGAACGACTCGAACATGGAATACTCTAATATGTGTATAGTTTTATATATATAGAATATTCATTCAATTCCATGTCAGTTAGGTTTCATAATATAGATCATAGCTAATACTGAACAAAAGGAAGGAATACGTTCAATGTTTTGGCCTACTTTTACGATGTTATTATGGACGCGAATTTACGGACGTCAGCTCAAAAATCTGCATGATCGTGCTGAACTTGTCACTCGATAAATATGCTTGACTTCCTCGAATAAAATTAGACGCCTTTATCAGGATAGAGGAGATTTTCTGACATCATACACTGCATTTTATGGAAACTATGGTGAGATCTCAAAGTTAATACACGTTAATAAATACGATCACTACGACCACGGCGAAGCGGTCCGCCATTTTGGATTCTCCGTGAAAGTCGGCGCGACATTTAATTCGAACACTCGCGTTTTTCTAGAATTGGCTCAACAAATAATTCGAAAGTAGCCAATTTTTGGAGTGGTGAGTTTCATCACTACATCGCGAATTAATAGGGAAATTACCGTAACTTGAAAAGGTTTACCTCTAACATAGACATATACAGGAAGATTTTGATACCGGTATACTGGTATGGGCACCCAAATTCTCCTGTCCAAATGAAAGGAAAATATTTTTTCTCTGAACAAAACATGCCGCAAATTCAGCAAACATAATTAGCATGGTGGGAAATACCAAATTTATTGACGTGGATCACTGTACGGATGCTTTTCCTCACTCTTTTATGTCTTTTTCAATCTCGAGTTTATCAAGATGGCGGATCCTGGAACTTTTCCAAACATTGCAAAGCACCCTGGGAGCAGATGTTTGAACATCTATCTTGTTCCTAGATATTTCGGTATGCCAATAAATAACATCACTAGATGTACAACAAAAGGTGAATGAGTGTCAATAGGAATGAGAGCAGTTCTGCTGCTTTCACATATGATTGCCATATGCAAGTCAATGGCATCGGAGATTCTGAGGTTTGTGTGCAGCAGCAACGTACACATCAAATTTATGTGCAACAACAACAACAACAACGACCTGTGTCTCCAGAAAAATCTCTGGATACATCCCTATCTAATCTTTATTTGAGGAATAAGCCATGGGTGCAAACTGGCTGGCTATCCTGGAGAAACCAGGCATATTTTAGGCTGGTTAAAAGATCTCCTGTTTAGTATAACCACCGGCCCCGAAATATTCGCCCAACCCAAATTTTCTTTTTTTTCTTCATATTTGCAGCGGAGTTTCTGAGATCCAAGTCAAGCTACATGTACTTACCACGGCAAAACAAACAGTAAAATTCTCAATAAATGTACACTAAAAGTAAATGAAACTAGATCCAGATACAAACCAAATGATTTTTTTGCCCAATAAACTAGTTTACACCCTCCACCCGGAGATGCATAGAGTTTGGAGGCTAAAGTCGATAGTCAGATCATCGACCTATGGAAGCTGGGGACACCATTCATTGCCAATTTATTGTTTCTCTGCGTACGTACGTCAGCCCTTTGTGATATAGGCCTAAGCATTAACATGAAGAGATAATTCTTTTCCATTATACATGGTAGGCCTACAACTCGGCCATGTTCTAATTCGTGTCCATGACAGAAATGATCAACTCAGATCATTCGATAAAACAGGCTTGGATGTGCATGTGAAATATAAATCAGAATTTAAAATACATAAATTGGTATATATTTAAATTGAACAAATTATATATGAAGTGTGTTTGTATAACATAGTCATTCAGTCCACGTCTCCTTTTCTGCCAGACTGTCACACTACAAACACCACATGGGAGAGAATCGGATGTCATGGGAATTGGCCCGATTATGTTTGTGAAAAAGAGTACCCATATTCAAAATATATGATTGTTATAGAAGTACCCACGGCGCACATATCGAAGACAGGAAATCTTCACTTGTTAAAATAACAAATGCACCCGTAACAAGCCAAGGTTTTGGGATTTTATTTTCAAGAGTCGCTTTTATAAAGAAAAAATGAAAAAAAATGCCCACCCTCCGAAAATTCAAAATGAAAATGAAAACTTAAAAAGAAATCAGTTTTAACCAGCCTTGTGACCTCTTGCAAATAAATTACAGCTTCCATTTTAGAATAGTTATACATGTAGTCAATGTACACACACAGTTGAAGTTCTTATTTTCCATTCCTAGATGAGCTTGGAGACATTTCTGCATATTTCCTTTTTCAAAATGAGTCGATGCTGCATGTTTTTTGGCATTAACATTCAGGATTATGTCACAAAGTGCTTCCCAACATGAGGGATTTCACTAATATTGTGACTTGTTAAACTCTTTTTATGACCTTGAAAACAAGACGTTTTGGAACCAAACATCTATTTTCAAAATGATGTCAATTCAAAGGTGTTTGCGAAGGGCTGATACAGGAATGGTCAGTTGTAGTTCTGGGATGTGAAACTTAAATTACAAAGTCAGCATACATGTTGTGCAAGTCTGGACTGAATCTGGTAATGTACATGTAGGGTGGTGCCAAAACTGTCACATGCAGTATTATTTTACTGTCCAGAAATGAATTTGTCAAGTTTTTTTTGACAGTGTGTCACCCTGGAATGTTACAATGTTCCATAGCCTTCGACTGTGTGTGTACATAGACAACATTCCATGTTCCATAGGTCAATTTACAATGCATTGGAATAGTAATGGATGGGTGTGGCAAATTGTGGATAATTTCATCATACATCAGCAACATGCATGTAGTTTTGCCAGATTTGATGAATAATGTGGTCAGAATAAAGACAATATCAATTCGACTGTGTATTTGAGTTGGACCATTTTTCTCATTAATTGTGGTGAGAGAGAAAAAAGAAAGAAATTTGTTGATCAAGATAACCTGGCAATGCACACTGAAAAAAATATCCTAGACAATTAACCTGAATAAGAAACATCTGCCTTCTACTACTGAAAGTAATACATGTATAAGAAATACTTGTATTTCTTTAAATGTATGTGGATGTACATGAATCAGTGTGAAAATAGGTGATGAGGCTCCACAGGAGACCATGTGACTCCAATTTTAATTGCCCCGCCGAATAGCGGACATATTTTGTCAGTCCATTTCTTGTCCAGTCCATCTTTGTTTTCTGACTACAGTCCCAATATTTATTAACTCTTTCCCTCATGGTGTCAGATGTTGGGCGGTGCATTTACCTTGCAACAATGTTGCGCATACCAGCAGCTCCCCCATAGAGTCTATCCATTATTGCAGACTTATTTATGGGTAAATATCTTTTGACAGTCAAACAGAAAGGCAAAAACAAATAAATATTATTGAAGAATAATCATCACAGTCATGACAGCATGCTGACTGGATGTGAAACAATTGGAACTACCGTTTATAAAACAGCCAGATAATAATGACAAGAAGAAAACTTGTCATAACTCGTCTACATGGGGATCCCCACAACTTATCAAAACTCGTCTTTATTGGGAAAGAGTTAAGTGGATACATGCATACCAAATTTGAGGTCAATAGGCCTGAATGGTAAACGTCCGGAAATGAATATCGGCAGTCGTGAACAGAGACCACTTTTGAATACATGTATCTTGTGCAGGTCAGTTTAAAATGGATCTTTTCATACTGTTTGATAATGAGATTGAGGGGTCATTTCATACATCTGTCAAGATTTTTCTTTCATTGTATATTATTGACGCCCCCCCTCCCCCCCCTTCATACACACACTTCGATTAAGCTTATATAAGATCGCTTTAACTACTTTGTGCAGAGTAATAAGTTAATTCAGTGAGCTAAAGCCTCAAAATCTGGACATAAAAACATGTCCACACCACCATTGTAGCTATGATGAGCCCAACGCACACAGCAAATTTTTTTTTGTATTAGAACAAAAAGTGCTCCTGTTCCCTGCACTCGGCCAACATTCATCTAGAACAAACAGCCAGCGCTCATTTATTGCCTCAGAATCGCCATTTTTCTGTCGTGCGTGAGTGCAGTGTTGTCATATGGCCGTGGCTCACCAGTCGATTGGTTATTAGTTGGAAAGTCAGTCCGAGCTTCCTATGACCGTTCATGCCAGTCGACGAATAATTCCTGAGAGATTATCTGGCGAGGGTCACCGTCAGAGTTCTCTCCCATACAAAAAGTGAGTGAGTAATAGGGTTTAATGTCATTTTCAACATTGTTTCAGTCATATCACGACGGTGTCTGCATGTGGCAGAACACGAGAGTGCTCAAAGTTCCTATTACCCTGGACACTGATCAACCCAGCCAGTAAAGCACCCGGTCACCCATCCAAGTATTGACAAAAAACGCAAAATGGGAGCGACCACAGGGTCACATGGCCCCATCCCAGTAAATATTATTTTAAAAAATATTCAGTCATTCTACAACACTTAACTCGCATATATTTATCAATGGATAATTTCCCTTCATTGTCAGCCCAAATTTAACAAGATCTGTCACATTCTTCACAAGTTTTAGCCTTTAAACTTCTACCTCATTTCAAACAGAAATTTGGGTCAGTTGTGGTTTCATTGAAGCAAATGGAATGAAAGTGAGGTTGTTGATAATGTTGTAATTTCTGGTTGCAAATCTGCCAGACTACTTTACACCACGAGATGGTGACCTGTTGGGCAACGATGCTTTCTGTGCTAAAAAAAATGACAAAAACAACGATCTGCAGCAATGTTACCGAGGACTCGGCTGATAAATTGTTTGCTCAAAAATACATAACATAAAAATAGAGAATAAAAATTGCCAAAAGACAGAAAGTTTATTTCTCACAGTGGATGCTGCCCTTTTATCTAGCTAATCTCACAGGTCCTCCTCGACTCTTGCAAGTTCACACTAAATCTCGCACATGGTCATGATGGACAGTGTGGTCGCAAAAAGTGTTCTGTTGTTGATAACATTTATTGTTTTAAATATGTCAGTTTGATGAACTTTTTCACTTGAACGGGACAGAGAAGACGTCGCATTTGTGCCCTTGGCTTTGACTTGAAAGAAGGCTAACAGCTGACTGCATGAGCAGAATAATATGAAAGTAACTGGTGGCGCATCTCTCCTGCCAGCATGCCAGCATGGTGAGATGGGTGTCGGTGAAACTGGCTGAACTTTAAGGGCGATCGCAATTTCAGAAATAGTTGTCATAATTAAGAGCAATTATAGAGCAAGAAAATGCAAACAATACAATGTTGTTCATTCTTTTTGTTCATTCAATTCTATACATGTAAGTATTACAGTCTGCCTTCCATTTATTGGTGGAACAGGAGTTTCAGCAATATATTTGTAGCCAATTTTTCTCAGAGCTGTGAAATCTCACACTCATCTGAACATTAATTGTGAATTTTTATTCTGAAATTTCATGAAAATCGAATAAAAAGGTAGTCAAATTTGCCAAAACAAATTTGCCCTTGACAATTTTGCATGTTTAATTATGACGTCATAGTGGCCAGTCCCAAGTTTTACATTGCAAGCCCAACATCATTGTTTTGAATATAATGTGCAAGTGTATTGGAGATTTTCTTTGATTCTCAATAGAGGTCTTCGAAATTCAGAATAAAAATGCACAAATTACATTGATACTGTGAGGAATGTCACTGCTCTAAAAAAATTTGCTTCGATGTATTGCTGAAAATTCCGTAACCTCGTAAAATATTGACAATAGTCAATGGCAACCTACAATTCATCAGGGCCACCAGGAATTGCTGAGCTAGTTGCCCTTGGGCAACCTGAATTTATTTTCTATTTTCCACCCTGATATTGTTGAATGGCCGAATATATTTTAAAAATAATTTTTACTGGGATGGGATAGCGTGACCCTGTGGTTGCTCCCTTTTTGCGTTTTTTGTATGGGAGAGAACTCTGACCCTAGCCAGACAATCTCTCAGAAATTATCTGTTGTCTAGCAAGGTAACAAGTTTTATCTCATTTGTTCCGACCAGCTGGTTGTTTCCTGTTTTTGACCCCTGCACACAGCAGACAAAAACAGCTTACAACACTGTTTTTGTTCAAATACAACAAAAGTTTGCTGCGTTGAGCTATAGCAGTTAATTTTGATACAAAAGCCTACAGTAAATTTTCCTTTCCATGCAGGTTGAAGAGAGACTTATTTGGATTTGTTTGATCTAGAAAGTAGCTATATCACAAAGATGACCTACAGTTAGTTTGGTCAACAATACTTAAATAGTATCTGTTAAAGCAGTTGTCTCAAAACTGTCCACTGTTAAAACTGGCTGTCGCTATGTTTCAGAATCCCCCAGAGTTCTCTCCACTTTATTATAAATGGATACATGTATGTTTCACATTGTTTGCAGAACTATGAAAATAATGAAATATGTGAATAATGATGTAAATGGACAGTATTCACAATCCCTCATGAGAAATCTGGGTTCAAATGTCTGATTCAACTCCAGCAATATATTTTTAAGACCAAATGTAACCTCAACTCTAGTCCTCGTCTTGTCATGTCCAGAATAATATTCATATATGAACTAGTTAATCAGTACGGTTTCCCGTTGGGTGACCACGTAAACCGGCAATATTCTCAGTCCCGTGACCAGTTCAAAGTCAAATTTCCTTTGAGACCAAGTGAAAATCAACTTGGTTCTTAATTTTGTTATGTTTAAAATAATATCAAACTTCATAGCTTTGTCAACTTGTCGATTGGCAAATTTTCCTTGGAGAAACTACTCAAACCCACAATATTCGCAATCCGGGAAAAGTCCTGTTTTTGAGAATATTTAGCAACATGGTTTTGGCACAAATCATTCGGAACTCCCGAGCGGAAATCTACGAAGGGGACTGATTCTACGCTCGGGGGACGACAACATGAATTTCCTATGAATCTCCAGATGTGACGCGCCGGAACGGTTTAATACGCATGGCTCCGAAGCCCAATCACTCTCGCGGAAGCCTTAATCCCCGACCAGCAAATATTTCCCTGCGAGTCTCTGATTTACGTCAGATATTCTAAAAACTGTTTATTCTTTTCATTCGAAGCACGTTTCAATAGAAAACCATCAGTTTAAATGGTACACACGCCACGTATTGGCAAGATATAATTCCCGTGACGTCACTGACAGTTCCCTGACAGACCGAAACACACGTGACCACGTTCTAGTCCAATATGGCGTCGATGGCCTTCGAGGGACATCTCAAACCGGAGATCCCCGAGAAGTTGCGAATGGGCACAAATATGCAGTTTTCCATTACATGTACATTGGGAAGAAGGTTACGTGATCTGACGATCAGTTGTTGATATCAAGAATTGCTACAATAGCTGGCCCTATAAAATACCCCAAAGGCTGAGGGGTTCTCAGCACTGAGTACATGCAACATTAATGTTCCTACAGACAAACAGCTTTCTGACACCATGTAAACTTGTGTATCTGGGGAATCCCCGGTTTGTATCTGGGCTATATTTATATCTCGGTATGTGTGTCAGAACTTCTGGATTGTTCCTTACTGGCTAATCTACACAGATATTGTAAGTAGGTATATAGTCATGGTCATGTGAGTTTTACCATGTGATCTGAAGTCAGTCTCTGTTCATTATCAACCATGTGAATGGAATTTCTAACTTTACTGGCCTGGCCAGGTCACATTGTCAAGGGGATTGATTATAGGCTGTGGTAAAACCTCCTAGTTGTGGTCTGCAATGTACACTGTGAGGGTTGAGTGAGTGGTAGTGTATGTAGTTCAAAATAATATATTTATATATATATACAGGTAAACTGTAAATGTAGTTATCCAAAATTTATTAAGAAAAACTGATTGTATTCAAACTACTTTTGAACTGTCCACCTTTGTATCCGTAATGGTAGCTTGGGTTCAAAAATGAAGGTACATGGCAGTTAACTCCTGTTACATTGTATTCTTGAAAAATATTTTCCTGGAGGTCACAGCAGATTTCTGGTAACTCTAGAAAGTTCCGGTTGTGCAAGACTTGGCAGGTCTGTTGATATAGTAAGTTATAGGAATACTGTACTCAAATCTCGTAATCTGATATTAGTGATAATTCTCTAAAACAGAGGCATAACAGAGGCACACACCACACTTGTACATGTATAAATTTTAATAATGGGGGTATGTACATTGGCCAAGTGATTTAAAGATTGTAAAAGCTGGTGTCTAATAAATCCAGATAGTCTCGGCGGGTGGTTGGGTGGGTTCAGGTTCCTGTTGCTTCAATGCATTTTGCTGAGAAGCAACAGGAACTTGATAATGTGATGTCTAGCACTGTTATATCACTTGTCTTTATTGCACCATGTGAGCGTCCTGTCTGTGTCTTGTGCGCTGTCCTCAGTGTTTTATAGGGTGGATGGAGGGTGGATGGTTCCATGCTGCTTCAAAGATTTCTTCTCTGAAGTAGCAGGAACACCACTGGGCTGGGTGGTGCTTCTATTGGTTCATCGCGATGTAGCTGAAATATTGTTGAAAGCGACATTAAATTCTATTCACTCAATGACTCACTCACCCAGATAGTCTCAAAAGGTGCTATAATTCTGTCCTCTTCCACATGGTTTACTTAAAGTGTAAATCCAGACTAATTCCTCCTGGAATTTGATCATCCATTTACTCCGAATCCCATGTCAATTTTGCAAAATATTTTCCTTGAGGGCCAAAGCAGATTTCTGGTAACTCACCTGGAAGTTTGGTGAGACTTGGCATGACTGTTTCATCAGATACATGTACATGTAGCAGGCTTTTGAATTGTGAATGTTCAATTCTCATGGCTCATTGATAGGCCCAGGTCTGATTTATTCTTAACCCTCTGCTTTTATAAATAAAAGCCAATTATAATTACATGTAAATTTTAACATCTTGTGGCATGTACTAAATTGCAAGGTTTTGGTGTGAAATTCATGTTTTTACTTTTGTCTAAATTCATATTTCCCTGCATGATTTAGGGCTAGAAATGCGCCGATAAATTTTCACTGAGGCATGTCAACTTAAAATCCTGTTTGTGGAGGATGAACTTGAAATGACTGGATGGATTCTTTCTAAATTTTTTATGTGGATATCATGCCACAAGATGTCATTTCAACTTGATTCATTTCATTGAGAAAAAAATGTAGAATAAGTTTTTGGATTCTTTCCAATTTTGGTGTTGATTTCTGTTCTGTTAAACTGACTTAGACCCATGGGTGTGACTGTCTCCCCCTCGAACCCAACACCACCTGGAAGCCAAACTTCAAATTCCGTTTCTGGACCCCAAACTTGTAAACAACTTCTCCAATGTGTACAATCCATAACATGCATGCTGTGTCCGAAAACCCCCACTTCCGAGCCTTGTAGCAAGGGAGATAAACCTGACAGACAAATGGTCATTCCCTACTGAAGTTATCACCCTTCAGCTGGCTCATGAAATCGATTTTAAATATGGTGATCCCGTCATCGGAACAAATGATCTTAACTCTTTCCCCCATATAAGCGGGTTTTGACGACTTGTGTAGATCCCCATCTAAGCGTGGTTTGACGAGTGTTCGCGTAACCCATGAAGACGGGTTTTGACGAGTGACTCGAGTTCCCATGTGGTGGATTATTCTTGCAATTTTTGGCGTTTACTTTGAGTAAAACCTAATTAAAACTATACATTTTCAGAAAGCCAAAATTTCAATAAATCTGACTATATGGACTGTTGGTATGTTTTATGGTAAGGGTAAAACGAAATCGGGAGAGAAACAAATAATCGATGAAAAATGCGCGATTTGGCAACAAATTTGTTTCGTGTGCTCCAAAGAGACAAACGTTCGAAAAATCGTAAAACCTGCTTCCAAATTCCTGAATATTTCACGTAACGCGAGCATAAACTACCAAAGTATCTAACCTTGATGACTATCTCGTCAAATCTGCCCATCTGAGTTTATTTTATGTATTTTCCCGGGACCTGCTGCCTTCGCGGTAAATGTTTTCAGCCGCCATTCTTTCATAGTCGGCCTTCTGTTTGACAGTGACCATAGCGACCGAGTCGCCACGTGACCTCTTCCTCCAATCAAGCCGGGCCGCGCTCAACCTTGGCCAATTAGTGAGCTATGTTAATTTAACCTTATGAATATTTATTACCGTCTTTATTCTCCTGTATAAACTATATCGGATTGAAACAGTTATAGTTCGTTCTACACCTGCCATCTTGTGATGTCGCTGCCAAATCCCGATCCTACGGAGAATTAGCTTTACGATGGTATACGGAAAGATACGAAAGGTAGCCGGAAAGCAGGAAGAGAACGTTGCAAAACGTGGCTAAAATGCGGCAATTTCTTCGCTTTTTTACCCCTCGGCCATTTTGGCCTCGGGGTATTGTCGTTGCCATGTCCGTCTGTCCGTACGTCCGTCCGTCCGTTAACACATTTTAGGCAAAACCACTTGAGATAGAATCACCAAATTTTCAACACTTATTTATCTAGTGCTAAGTCAGATGCCTATTGAAAGTGGCTTCCCTCGGCCCATATTTTACAGAGTTCTGCCCCTTTACAGATATATTAATTTCTATATCTGTCCTATATGCCTAAATATAACCAACTATATCTGCAGACTGTGTTTGGTATAGCTATTATATTTTGGAAACTTATTTATATTGTTGTATTCTACAAGCCAACAAAGGATTACTCGCCTTGGCTTATGGAGTTATGCCCCTTTCGGATGTAATAATCTTCGATTTTGTTATCTGTAGTTGAATGTACAAGTTATATCTGCAGATCTGTATTCAGTACAGCTTATTCGTCTCCGTTCTTATTTTACAGTAGTGCTAAGTCCGACGCCTATCGAAAGTGGCCCATACTTTACAGAGTTATGCCCCTTTACTGATAAATTAATTCCTATTTCTGTCCTATATGCCTGAATGTAACCAACTATATCTGCAGAACTGTGTTCGGTATAGCTACTATATTTTGGAAACTTATTTATATTGTTGTATTCTACAAGCCAACAAAGGATTACTCGCCTCGGCTTATGGAGTTATGCCCCTTTCGGATGTAATAATCTGCAATTTTGTTATCTGTAGCTGAATGTACAAGATAAATCTGCAGATTCATGTTCGGTACAGCTTATTCGTCTCGGTTCTTATTTACAGAGTGCTAAGTCAGACGCCTATCGCAAGTGGTTCCCCTCGACCCATATTTTACAGAGTTATGCCCCTTTACAGATATATAATTTTTCTATTTCTGGCCTATATGCCTGAATGTAACCAACTACCGGTATATCTTGATCATCCCACATAGAACTATCTCTTCCTCAATTCACACTACACATGGGTCACAATCACTTGGGGAAAGCCGAGGGGTTTTGATTAGATCAATCTCATGTTTCGTGATTTCCAACAGAAGTAAAGCGGACACAACACATTTTCTCACAAGTTTACTTATTTTCAGAATAAATGTTGCTGATATTGGTATAAAACGTGAACAAATTACGTAGAATGGGTCTGTGGGAGACCATTGGTAAATATTTCTCCACATGACATGGGACATAAAACGGGATATTTTACATCGCTGGAGAAGTATGAAAATTGAAATGAGTCCATGGGTTGAAGACCTACGCCATTACAAATCTATTATGGGCCAGAGAGAGAAAATTCCCCACAAGTCTATGAGGGAAAGAGTTAATGGGCTAATTTACTCCAGAAAGATGCAAAATGTATTGAAAATGAATGTTTCACTAAATATGAGGAAAAAACATAATTCTGACAAATAAGAAAAGAAAATGCAAGTGCATTCATGGCCTTGAAAATCCTCGAATTTTACTCTTGTCAGAAAAATTGAAGTTTAGTTGAAAATATACATATGTCTGCTGTTGCCTGTTGTTGCTGTCATCTTCCATATGTCGTAGGCTGGATTCTGATTTTGCAACAATCAAATAAAGACAACTACTCTCCAGCTTGTCGATTTGTGGAGCCAGAGTTGTCTCCCATTTATCTTCATTGAAAACCTGGATACTCTCCGTGATTTGAACTTTGCCAACTTTTGCTTGGCGGCTTGGAGACTCCAACACTAGTCTTTCTAGTTTGGACTCGGTTCAAAGGGAAACTTAACTGCATGATGTTTTCCAGCTCCTATCCTGATTGGCTATCTATGCATGTTTAATATGACTGCCTTTTCGGTTGAATAATTCACCTCATTGAGTACAACAAATGAAAATACTGAACATTTGTCTGGTATTTAAATTCAAATATGAAGATGAAGGATGAGGTCATGGACATGTGTGTGGTGGTGGTGGTTTTCTGATTTTGGAAACAACCCGGTCAGGCGGAAAAATGTCAAGAAAAGGTTCCTGGAATTTTGATACTTATCTGGATTGGAAACCCTGTGTATATCGTTTCTGGAGTACTAGTATCAATTCTTAAAATTTTTTAAATGTTCAGTTTACAATGTAGCATTAAATATTTTCTGAGAACTGACTGCAAGTGTTTTGTCTCTCATTCTGCCTCCACCAATAAAAACCTTTGTATGCACCTGGCTGTGACAAATTGATAATCCCCACAATTTATTAGAAAGGAAATAACCACTTAATTTAGGCTTCAAAACATGTATAAACAATAAACAATAATACGGATGTACAGGAAGCAGGCTACAAGCGATACGGATGTACAGGAAGCAGGTTACAAGCGATACAAGAGCAGTATCCTCTATCATAACCAAAGGTCCTGTTCCTGGAATAAGTATGTTCATCAAGTGCTTATGTAAATGCAAGATGATCTGACAATGTGTTTCAATCAGGCCAGAAAAGCTGAAAATTATTTCTCAGCTATTTTTTTTTTTTAGCAAATCTGTGACATTATAATTGCACTGCCACAACAGTTGTATTATCAGTTTCACAGCTTTGTCTTGTTTAAGAATTTACAAATTAAAATTCCCATAAAAATGCAGTAAATTGATCCTAAGTACTGCAAAATATGCATTTTGTGATATTGTATGGAAAGATCTGATACATCAGGGATTCATACAAGTCACTTTTTACCACCGGTATTCGGTGGTAATTTTTTTTTGAAAACTCAATTCGTATGGTAATAAACTCAATTGCTTTCGCTTTAGTGGACAAATACTCAATTTTTCGTGGAAAACTCAATTCGCCAGACATGGTCAAAGTTAATTTGACAGCCACAAATTAGGAAATTTGTAAATCGAATGATGATCTTGCCGCGAAAACGATAGTAAGTACAGGCGACAGGCCAACCACCTCGCTGGGGGTCTAATAACACCCCAGCCACCAGTCAGATTTTTGGACCGGATTCGGGGCCTTCGCGCACATCGCCGGAAGTGACATCATATATAGTCAAATAGATGTTTACCGAACATTTCGATTACTTTTCAAGTCTGTATAATACCCCCGTTGACCTAGCATTAAAAAGAATTATCTGGAGATAAATTTCCATGTTTATCTGGACAGAGTATATGAAAAGTAGTTCGCTCATGTGCAACACTAAAGGAGGAGTTCGGCCGGATTCAAACTGAACCGTGCGTTGGTTGGTTTCCCCTATACGTCATAGCAACGTAGTAAAGGTCAACTTCCGCTATTGGTGGCAGGGATGGGGCCATCCTTAAAAATATGTTTGTTGGCTGTAACCCGACCCTACCTCAGGAAGTTGGGTCGGTAGGTAGGTAATTTTTTTTTTTTTTTTTTAGATCAGCTTTTCCTTTTGGGGAGGTTGGAAGAGGTTAGTGTGATTTAGTTCAGATACTAAGCAGGTCATTTGAAATATTCTTTTTGTCTGGCAGCAAAATTATTTCAGTATAGAAAACTAGTTATCTTCAAGGTATAAAGCAAGATATTCTTAAATTCAGGCTTGTGTACCTGTTTTATTTCTTAGAAGACATCGACATCCTTGAACACAATCTTGACAATGACTTGACAATGACTAGTGACTAGCTGGTCAAAAAAAAAAATATATACCACTACCAGACAAACTTTTGTCAAAATTGTGACCGGAAAGAAAAAAATCCTGTCAGTGTTATACAGAAGGTTGTTCATTATACCATTTGGAGTTGAGAAAATTACCTCAAATTAATCATTAACATCATTACTGCCCTTCCTCGTCGCAAATTTATGGTGTGCTTTTATTGAATACTTAGGTACTTCCTTTATTCAGATTAGAAATACATCGTAATTTAATTTACTGACAACAATGAGGCAAATACTAAGTTTCTAACCTGTGTCTTTTCGTGGAATTTAGTCCGAGATGGAATTCTGACAAGCGTATTTGATGCCGACATCGGAACGTCAAAATTAAGCTGACGGCACCATCTAATTTGTCAAGACCGCTGAAGCCACCGACACTATATCCATGGCTTTATCGACATAGAGGGTTATAAAGTTTCCGTTAAACAACAAAGCAGTATAGATTTTCTGCATTTAGGCACACTGAAGTCTTCTCGGATAAAAGTAGAAATCCAAACATCGTTGTTGTTGTAACATCTACGTCAGTCTCAGAATCTGTCGGTGTACGGACCCACGTGGTGCATGGTGACAGTCCTAAACATGTCTACGTTCCAAGTCGATTCGCGACAGAGCTCTTTATGGCAGGTTTTAATAACCAACCGTTTTGAAATATTTTTCCCATCCTGTGTTGCTGTTGCCTCTCGATGTGTTTATTGTCCTCTCGTCCAAACCCAAACACAAAACAGAAGGGGGAACTTCCCGCCATATACACGTGGTCGACGAAAACTGCATTCCCCTACGGACTGGGCCATGGAGGATATGCCTTCAAAACGTGCGACATAAGCTCACATCGCGACTACTGGAGAGTGAAATCCTGCTTGCTTTTGCTAGGCGAACGTTTTACATACGTTTACACGAGCGAGGAGATAGGGGAGATAATTCTGACATTGCAAAATAAAATAAAAAGATGACCGGGTCGGAAAATCGGCGAAAAAAGTTTCCAGTCGGCGGATTTTTGGACAGTCGGTCGGGTTACGCGCAACAAACTTATTTTTAAGGATGGCCTGGTAATGGAGCCTGCGGAATGGAGCATGCGCTGTGGGGAGGTTGGCGACAGGCGCCGAAAGTTTTTATCGGCCATCTGTCGCCGTAATTTATTTTTTTTTTCTCTTCAACTTCAAGCAGACCCTGTGTAGTTGTTGTTGTCGTGAATTTGTCCGCCAGAGTTGCAAGTTTCAGAAATACAAAGAAAATATAGTCCAAGAAACGAAAGAAAAATCTGCCATCACGTTGTTGTTGTTGACAAGCGACGTGTGTGTTGAAAACTTTTGTGCCTTACTTCCCTATTTTGAAAGTGAACTCTTCCGATTCGATTCATCGGGAAGCTGTGGGCTTACAACACCGGGTCAGTGAAAGTTTTCATTATCGCAATAGGGATGACAGCCCGACATCATTGCGCTTGGTAGAGCCATGTGCCTACAGTCAGTCGACCATATTTCCCGGCTAAATCTGGACCGTGATGCCGACGTTCGGTTCATTCAGTATCCATCAAACACGAAGTAAAAAGTGAAATGTCCAGCGATGTCAAGTATTGAAAATACATCCAGACTAAACGTATAAATTTCACCAAAGCCAAGTCCTGCAATCATGATTGGGTTGTATTTTTGTAAAGTACATTGGTCTCCAACTTCACTCGTCAGATTTCAATGGGACTGACGCTGCGATGAGACCAGGCTGCATATTTTATCTTCGTCTGCTCCATAAAGTTGACTCCTCGTTGATTATAGACAATAAATTTTCATAGTTGAAATAGTAATGGAAAACCATACTTTAGAAAAAGGCATATTATTTATACATATTTCTGTATTAACTTACATTAACCTTCGTAGCTAAATAATATATAGGCCTTTTAGCTATAACCTTAATGCATTGAAAATTTAACCAGAGGATAATGTACATCTAGGTCTGTCCCGAAGGAATTTAATGAGACCTGAAATTAAATACGAGGTGACCTCCAGAAATGGATTTTGGAAAAAAAATAGCAGGAGGTAAATAGCACTCAAGAAATTTGCTTAAAAAAATTTAGCATTGGGTGAAGGTGACCATCCAAATATTCGGTAGTTTTCAGAAAATTTAGACTTTGTAACTTGTCAGATCTGTCTCATATAAAAACTTTATTAAACTTTAATTCAGTGACAATCTGCAGAGGCTGTGTTTGGTGCAGTTAACTGCAGACAAGAGGGCATGTTTCCTGCTTCGACCCTTTGCTGTTTTGCACAATTACTGCTTGATTTCTCCCACTGATTTCATTCATGATATAGATTCCCATATGTCCAATGTTATTCAGACTGATCTTGTGGTATGGTACATGTAAATCTCTTGATTTTTATACTTCATTCGATGAAAACTTTAGCTGAAGACGCGCTGAATAAAATGAGTTTTATTGAAATTGGATATTGGGTAGATGATTTTTTTTGGTCTAAAATAACCCCTGCTTATAGTATAATATATTGACCATTTTAAAACACACCAATAACATCCTGTGCATGGACGTGGTGGTTGAAATATTTGAGAACCCGATACCAATGGGTGAATCGGTGGTAAAAAAAATTGAAAACTCAATCGCAATCTTTGAATCGGCGGTAAAAAAATTTGAAAACTCAATTTCACCATTGTGAAAACTCAATTTTGAGTAATATTGAGTTTTCGGTGGTAAAATTTTTAACTTGTATGAATCCCTGTACATGTATGTAAAGAAGAAGGTAAAACATGAATAACCTTTCCACTTGTAGCTATGAGTTCTAGAATACATGAACACATATTCTAACACACTGACAAATATGAAATAAGCTGGACTCCATTATAAAATAAGCTCGACACCACTTTGCAGGACACAAATATTTTAAAAATCCCAAATACGAGATCAAGACTTGTACATTTGACACAAATAAATGAAATTGCCCCCTCTCCCCAACACTCCTACACTTTTTGATCATCACTGCTGCTGGATGAGTGAAAAACATTCAACGTCTTGGACTGGCAACCCTTAAATATATTTAAAAGTGGTTTGGGTAACTAAAAAAGCCAAGGTATCGATCGTAATAAATCGATCAATGCACTGGCTCGCGAGGATGCCATCTACAGGCCTTCTCTGTAAGATATCTGAAGAACTGCTTGACAGAATTTCACCAAACTTGGATGGAACCTTCATCACGATGGCCGACTGATCTGATTAGGTTTTGGTGCACATGCATCCAGTTCCTGTCTGGTGCCAGTCTGTCTCCATCTACTGGTCTTGTCTGCAAGATATTTGGAGAATACTGAAAAGAATTTAACCAAACTTGAACAGAAGCTTCATTGGAAAGATCTCATCTGATTAGGTTTTAGTGTGAGTCAGTGTGTGCATTTGTCCATGTCCGGTGTGCAGGTAATATTGCCACATTCATTTTGTAGCACCTTCCCATAAACACTGTGCCCACGCAATGCAAGTTTGGAGGAGATGTGTGGTTTCGCTGAAAAAAAAAAATACAAAAAAACAACCAGAATAGGCTTCATGCCAGAGGCCAACCCAAGGGTCAAAGCGAAATATCTAGTTCTTTACACAGTTTTCTGGAATAGCAAATTTATGTTCAAATTCCAAACTGCATAATCTGCTGTAAATATATCACCATTGGGATGTAGAATAAGTTCATATGGGAAGCTTTGAAAAAATAGTTCTTAATCTTTTAATTGCTTTTTTATCTTGCCTGACGAAGTGAAGGGGAGATATTGTGAGGGGGGGAGGGGAAAGGATGTTGTCGTCGGTGTTCCCGGCCTGGAAATGATAAGGTTTTTGGTTTAGCAAATTAAAAAAAAAAAAAAAAATCTAGAAAATTTACAACAGATATAAAACAGAAAAATAAAAAAATATTAGGGGTGGGTATTCCACATGGGGGTACTACATGTACCCCTGAGGTGCGCCAATGTTAAAACCCCTATGATAAGAGTTTTGCGTTTAGCTGAAGTGCACATGTATATATCTGCACTTAGAAAGTTTGCTGCAGTTGTCAGCTGTGATTGGATGATTATGAAACTTGGTACACATGTTTCTTATGATTAGAGGATGTACCTGTGCTATTTTTGTGATGAAATATTAATTTTTGTCCAAATTATGGCAAATGATAAGAGTTTTCTGTTTAGCCGAATTGTACATGTAGGCCTCTACATGTACCCAAACATAGAAAGTTTGCTGCAGTTGTCAGCTGTCAATAGATGATTACAAAACTTGGTACACATGTTTCTTATCATTGGAGGATGCACCTGTAGTATTTATGAGATGAAATATTAATTTGTGTCCAAATTATGAGGTTTTGGACTTATGTCTAGTAATTTGCCAGTGATAATCCTACACAGGATTGATCTATCTAGCATTAATCCCACATGGGACTGATGTTTTTGTCTGTACCAGATAATTTATTCCAGACATTGTCTATACCAGATGTGCATGTGTTCTTTGTGACATGAAATATTAAGTATGGCTAAATTATTGCAGTTTAGACTTCATACTTTTCCAATGCTAATGTTTTTGTTAGGCAAAAATTTACATGTACACCTCTACATAGAAATTTTGCTGTACATGTAAGCTTATGCTTTCAATACTGCTGCAGCTTCAGTGGATGCAAGGCGAGATGTTGGGGTTCTCAGAACGCTTGTTGAGCTGGGTTTCTGTGGCTGAGAAAGCTAAAACTGAAAACCAGTTGCCTTTCAGCCCCAGTTGAACTGACAAGATGTCAACGATGATGCAGTGTATAATATTTCTATTCTTAATCTTTCAACAGTCTTATTAAAATTAGACCTAAATGTCGCTGAGCTATTAGGTCTAAAAAGAAGCCTGTCACTGCCTTCTAAATTGAAATGTGACAAAGATCAAATCGACTCAATCAATTGTCAAGCTTCAAGCTACGCTCACAATAATTGATTCTTAAATGTTTTGTTTTGTCCGCCTCGGTGTAAGGAGGAAATTCACGTGATGCAGATGGGGTTCATGTAGACTCACGGATGTTGTTGAATTTGTTAACTGTTTGATGTGGATTTCTCCTGGAAGTTATGAAAAGTTTAAAAAATGTCAGTTTGTTTGCAATTACGACAATAAATGGTTCCTCCAGGGATGAAGCAGACCACCCATTGGTACATGATCTAGCACATAGACACACTATAGAGAAGTGACAGTTGGATCTTATTTTAATCGGATTGAATCGTTCAATATTATATAATACATAAATGTACCAGGTTACAGTCCCCTTTGTAGCCATAGCACTGGTTCGCCTCAGTCTTCAACATAGGATAAATGAGGATTATTTTAAAACCACAATATTTTTGCTAAGGGGGATTTCCCTACTTGAGAAGGAATATTAAAGAAGAATGGCAAACAAAATGATGATGTTCATTTATTCCTTTTGGTGTATTGACCGCAGAACAAATGTATAACGTAAAACGTAACATTTTATCATAAAAAAAAACAACGAAGAACAAGTGATTAGTGAAATGGCTACATGTATATGGAAAGGTCCCAATTATGTCAGGTGTTGGATGTGACTCCTTGATTATTGACCCAGGTCGGAGTGATAGAAGTGAATTAAGAGTCCTCAGGAGCATGTTGAGGGATCTTAATGATGATAGGACTGATAATAGCCCATAGCATCTTTATCTCATTCGGTACCATAAGCGCCATTTGGCGTCACAGATCTGGGCCTCCTCAACCCCATAGACGCCATATGGCGCAAAACATAACTGTCGTGGGAAAATAGAATTTTCATATCTAAGCATTGTCAAATGTAATTAAAGGCCTATATGTTTATGAAGCTTATTTTCTCACGTAACAATTTCTGAAATTTGGATTTGACTAACAGAGAAATTATTTCAAGATCGTTGTTTGAAAACGCAGATAAAAAATAAAATCACGAAAATTTCCAAAATGAAGTCGGCCGTATACACCACCGTTGGAATTCTTATTTTCCTGGTCTGTTCAGGAAGAAATATCACGTAAAACATACATATATCGAAAGATAAGATCGCTATCTATCCGATTATATATAAAGCATTTTCGTATTGAATGAAATATATAACGAAATAAAACTATAATCCGAGAAGAGATCTTTGAGAACATCGCGCATTTTCGGCAGACATTTGCAAATGTTCAAATACCTGGAAGAATCATACGATTCCTTGAGAAATCTGACGAATTCACGAGATATTTTCTGTCAAATTTTCTGTCAAGGTACAGGTATATATCCATTGTTGAGAATTCCTACGATCGTATACGTTTGGTAAATTTATTTCCCAAATATTCCGCTATTGTCCGACACCGACTTGTCAGAATTTCGCACCATCTTTTCTGTTTTTATTTCTCTAAACAAACCCGCGATGAATGAGGCAATCCGATTGGCTCGCCTTGTGACGTGAACGCTCTTATCCAATCCACTTGCCCAAAACAGCGGGCTTATCAGAAAGATCGTTTCGTGAACACTGTTTTCAATCCAATCAAATCTTTCGTTTCACTGGCCATCCGATGGAGATTGTACTACGAGAAGAAAGCTGAATGAATGGGCTTTACAATGATACGTCATTCATTGAAATCGGTTCAGGGAAACGGAGCACGGACGCGATTGAATCAGACGAGAAAAAACCCCATCTGCTTCATTATTTTGCGCGTAATATAATGACTATCAACGGAATTTCTATCAGATAAAAACTTTAATTTATAAGTTATATTTGGATGAAATAAAATGAGGAAATTATCATCTTTATCCAGGGAATGGATACTACAATCAACTATAAATTTTACCAGCCAGAGATTACGTACATCTGAAACCAGACCATGACAATTTCGATGTTATTTTTGTTGAAGCATTTTTTTCAAACAGATAAAAACATTTTCATGAAATTTGCATGCATAATTTCATGTATATAATTATAAAAATAACACAAACACAATTTCTGATGCTTGTGTATTTCCTGGAGATATAAAGTTTCAAATTTTATTCACTTTCATAAACAAAATATTTTTGAAATGAACTTTTGGTCGACAGCTTCTGTGATGGACATTTGTGCACTGCACACTTGAGACTCGGAGCTACTGGTACTGAGGCCAGAAATGAGGCTCGGTACTGAATGAGTTAACATGGCCATTACACCTGCCTCTTATCTGATCAATATTGACAGGTGTGATGTACTGCTGATGCACCACAGTGTCATACATGTAGCATCATTGCATTGTCCAGTGAACATCTTCAGCCCAGTATTATATTACATAAAGCAGGGATCAGATGGTCCTGATCAGGTTCTCTTGCCTCAAGCTTGTGCCTGGTCTATCAGATTATCTACATGTAAACATGTAATACTACATGTGTACATATTGATTACTATCGCTCTCGTATGACAAACAATCAGGAGACTGTCATGACAACCTTAGCGCTGATGTGCCTCTTCCTCATTGGACCAGTCTGACAGTTCCATTGCCTATAAATGATTTATTGGCTCAGTGACAAGATAATGTTTGTAAAAATAATTTTCGCACAGTCCGGTGGAGATGTCAATACTGCACTAGGAGTCTCTGTTTTCATGTAGAAGTTCAACCTTTTACCCAGACAGTTTGTTGGTGTGCAAGTAGACTGTACACATGAAGAAAACTGTGCTAGTGGACACATCCAGAATGAGCTCAAGGGCAGGTTTGTTTGCATATTTAATTCAGATCCTGATTTTAATTGGCACTGGAAGCTCATAAAATGTTGTAAATCATCTTGTAAAGATTGTTATGTACTCTCCTTGCTTCCCTTGTGTATCTGGGTATTGCTATCAGATAAGAGGTACATATACACATATAACATGTATGAGATTTAGGAAAACATAAAAAAAATACAAAAAAGTCAGCATATTTCTTACTCCGTACTCCAACAGTTGAGTGTCTGATGCAATTTGCTTTATTCTTCTGGATGTTGGAAACTCAAGGATGTCATTGGGGGGAAGGGAGGGAGGGGTGGGGGGGATGTTATTTTCCTATGTTGAACAGAAGACTACTAAACTCTATAAATAAAGTATAAGAAATGGTCACCACTTATAAAGAAAACCTGGAGATGCCATTGACACAACCATATAAAGTTACTTGGAAACTGGTTAACAGAGCTCCTGAATAAAGAGGAAAATCTACTTGATGTCGTTTCTCTCGAATTGACTGGGCTGAAAGCTGAAGAGATACATGTAGATCATAATTTATTCAGTCTCAATAGTAGAAATCTTGTCCAGAGTACTCCATCCTCAAAACACAACAGTGGAAAGTACATGTAACTGCCATCATACTCTACATACCCTAACATACTAAGGCCTTGTCACCATGTTTTGTCCCTGAAAATGCATTGCACAAAACAACAATTGCTGAACATGATGAAGTCTTCAGTACCGGTACCTTGATTGAATATTGTGCACAGTCTTTGATCAACAAGTGTCAAAAGAATACAACCAGAGTGATATTTGCTCAATATACATGTAAAGTCAGATTCATCTGAAAAATGAAGGAATATGAAAATGAAAAATTAATATTGAAAATGATTTGGTTAATATTTGTACCTGCATTGACTACATGGGGAGAATAGTGATGCAGTACTATTGTTTGACTCTTGTTGGTGAATTTTAGGCTGCATTTGGGGTTCTTTAAAGGAGAAGAAAACATGTGACTAAAGTATAGGCTACACTGAACGAAAGATCTTACAGATTCATAAATGCCACCATTAAAATGGCTTGGGTCTAGATTTTAACCAATCAGAAATGCTGAAAATATACTGTGCGCATCGCTGTGCGACATCCAAGCGGGCCCATACTCGCTTCCGCCATGTATGTTAAAGTATGAGAAGCTCTCGGAACTGCAGGTTTATATTTTACCATTATAATTTGATAGTGGTTGTGCGCCAATATTCCGCAAATACAAGGGCATCATGCCGCAGTGTTGCGTTTGGCTGTTCTAACAGAACTGAGAATCTAAATTACCTTCCAAAGACTAACATTTCATCGGTTCCCAATGTTGAAACCAGTGGGTGCATAACGTCAGCAGGATTTTACTCCAAACGCATCAGAGAAGAACTTTTTCACAGGAAGGCTGATGCAATAAATTGAAGCGAGTTTGAACCCTATTTCAGTCATATCACGACGTTCGGTTCCTATTCCTGTCAAATTGTAATCATTCCAATGTCAGAAAGGCTTGGTAATATATCGCCATGCAATGTTATTATTTTTTTCGCCTTCCCCGCCAGATAGCGGCGAGGCCCGAGTTACATCACACGCTTGAACGACCAGAGCCAAAATGGCGGCACGCTTGAGAGACAACGATGCGCAGGTTGAATGCCGATTTATTTGAGTGAAAAAAATCGCAAAAAAATATTTGCTCACATATTTGGATACGGGGGAGATAGATCTTTCAATCAGTGTATATATTAGTCTCAGTGTATATATTAGTCACATGTTTTCTTCTCCTTTCAGTTTAATACTTAACTGGATTAAGCCTGATTGACATTGCCATTGACTAAAATTACATTCAAAATGTAAATATGAAATTATTTTCATTTTTCTTCATTCAATTTCTTCATGTCGACATTGACAGTGGGTGAATTTTCATGACCATTGAGATAAAATCGTCAAAAGACTGTCAAAGGGTAGAAAAGTTTTATTAATAAGACTTTTAAGTATAAATCCCCCTTAAATTAAAAGGTGAATCCAATTGAACTAAAGTGAAAACTGGGGGAAAAAATAGAACAAAATGAAAAATATTATATTTAAAAAAAATGTGCTATATAATATGCTTTATCAAGAAACTATATGCTATATTGTTTTAAAATGTGTTATAATACTGTATTCCTATCTATAATATCTGATCACTATGAGATCCACTTACCATAAAAATATGTCAAAATCTGTATATTAACAGAAGAGAAAATAAGAAACAAGATAAAAAGTTGCATTATTGGCAAATCATTTAAAAAAACGTGTTCAAAATAATTAAAAATTTTAGGGTAGGGAAAATGTCCACTGGGGAAAATGTCCGGACTCCCAATTTATTTTGTCTTAACAAAAAAAATGAGGATTGAAGACCACATGGACTAACCTGGAACATTTCTTACACACCTGGAGCATTTGTTGCAAGAAAATTGAAATGATAAAGCCAGACCCAGAGCCATGACATGCTCGTCATAAAATGATCAATGCCACCGCCAGGTCTTGTTAAGAATGCATGTACCAAAATGCTGACATCACAATAGGTTTGATTCATGAAGTCTTGAATGGTATGTAATCTGAAGTTAATGGTACATGGTATCCATGTGAGTGTTGGCATATAGATGTAAATGAGTAGATCAACTCTCAGTGACAGTTTTTGTAAACAGGTCTAACCATCTGACCATGCAAGTGTAATGAGCTGTACAAGTATTGGGGCCCACTCTGGGTAGTAATCTCCCTAGTATAATCCGTGGCGTATCCTACTTCTCCTCCTCCTCCGCTTTACTCACTGCACAGCGGGTCGCATAGGTGTGGCTCGGGATAGGGTGGGGCGAGAGACCTGGGGTTTTCGCTACCTGAGATTCCGTGGGCCAGGTTTGCACCCTACAGTAGAATGGGTAGACTGCGCATGCGCGATGAGTAGTGCGCGATGAGTAGTATAGAAAGGGCACGCGATGGCCCTATCCCTATAAACTAACCCATGGGGGTGAATGAGCCATGGGGGATAATAATATAGTAAAGTTGATGCAAGAAGGAAGGAAAGACACTGATATGGTAATGGTGAGACCCTGGATTTTATTACAGGAGCTTTTGTGGATAAAACATATCTGCTTGACCTTCATCTGGTGAATTGAAACCTTTACCCTTCATGTATGGGTACCTGTGGAAGTTAAGGTGGCTGAATGGCCAAGTGTGCTTGCCTCTGATGTGGTCAGTTTGGTGCCAAAATTTGAGGGTGACAGCAGGTCATATAATCCATGGAGTAGGCTCCATGGATTGTATTGTAAGCAATGAGGACATTTTGGCCATTGAGTGTAGGATAAACATTGCGGCCTGCGACATTTCAGTAGTCAAATTTCATTTATCATATCTCGAGGATGAGTATTCCAAGGTACACCAAACTTACATCACACATGCATTTGGTCATGAAACAGAAGCATATCGAAAATCAGTGTGATTACAGACCTATCAAGTCTCACGCATTCGGCGTGAGACTCACGCATTGGGCTTCAATCTCACTCTCTCACGCAGTCACCCCTAAATCTCACGCATTCGGCATTCCATAAAAAAAATCTGTAAAACACGAGTGTTTTGCTCAAAGTTGTCAGTGTCCGACGCACACGGCGCACAAGAATGTCCTATGGGAATCACCGTCGTCAGTATTGCGTCGTCATATGATACGTTCCCGCACTAAAACTGTTTCATCAGCTTCCTGTCATATCGGGCACCCACAGACCGTATAATACGCACAACGCAGTATCGGGAACCAGACTGTCAAAATGTCTGACACACGGTCAGGACTTGCATGACGCTATAAATTCCAATATTTTAACGATGGAGATTAAATAATCCCAGGTGCGTGGTTAAATTTTTTTGATCACATATACATCATGTATAAGGCCTATGCAATATATTTGGTGACAAATATCATATAGGCTTTTCCAAAAATGCAAGCAATATTCTTATTTCCATCAGCAAAACAATCAACAAAACAACCCAAAAAATGAGTAAAAAACTAATTGATGATTTTATTTCTCTAAAATTGGCCAGAACGCGTCTCCAGCCATCTAGAACCCCAGAGCTTCCGGGGCCTAGGCCGCCCCTGGACCCTCACCCTAAGTGCTGGGATAGTCGCTAAATCTCACTCTTTGGGAAATTTTAAAGTTGAGAGGTCTGTGATTATACATCTGTAAGTAATAAATCACACACTTGTGAACATGAGATTTTTGTTTGTGTTACATGTACATGTATCTAATTCAATTTATGCGGTAGAATTAGTTTGACCTGGTGACCCCCAAAAATAGGTCCTTCTCACTGATTTCCCTGATGCTTCTGCTCCATAATCACATGCATATGTGATGTAAAGCTGTGTTTAGTTTAGTCCTTGTTTCTTGTCTCCCGCCAGCTAAGGTTGGTTCGTCCCAAATTTGACCACTCGGCTTCAAAACACAAATTGCATACATGTACCTAAATATTTCTAAGAATCTGCATTATAATATACCAAGTTTAATGAAAAATTACTGTGATTTAAATAATTTGATACACATTGTATCCATTTTACTTGGTAAATTAGTAGAAATTGATTAATACTATCATGCGTGGCCATATAGCAGGTTGATTTTTTGTTCAGTTGAGATTAGAAATGCATGAAAACAAGCAAGTTTAATTTTGTGTTCAAAATGTTATCTCTGTTGTGTTACCCGCTACACGGAATCAGTTTAACATGGCCTAAGTTTGGCGTAACTAGCCTTACTCATTCCTGAGATATTATGAAACAAATTTGACCGCTGAAATGATGCTGGCCAAAGAGTTGTATCCCCCCCCCCAACACACACACACACACTTACATGCACAGATGTTTTTCTGACACATTTTGGGGGGTACTCTGATGATGAAAAATTTAAAATATCAGTATGGAGTTTTGGAGATAATTATTAATAAAATTTTGCCAAAGCAATTAAATTTTCTGATTTTCTGTAGACAATAAAATATACTTTTAGCAATTTTTTGGGGGTGTCTGTATTTTTTACAGATTGTTTTTTATTTGAAAATTCAGTTTTATAATTTTCCAGACGAAAAATGTTGTTCTGTTAAATTTATGTCTGAAAATTCGTTTAATAATATTTTAGTTCATGGAGGATTTTGACTGAGCGGGACCCCTGAAATCTGTTGGACAGATTTATTATTATGACATGTTATAATGTGCAAGTATTTTGCTATCTACATTTGAGGGTGGGTAGCGATGGGGGGGTACATAACTGACAGGTAAAAAATGAATATCTTTTCATTTTGTATGGATACATGTAGAAGCACTGGAAAACAAGGTCAATGAAATCCAAAATTATTTTAGAAATCCTAAAATATGAGTGGATAGATCAACTTTTCCACTTTAATTCTTGGTCAAAGGATTCTCAACTTTGGACCAATGGGTACAGTTACTGGTGCTCTACTCTTAAATGTATTGATCAGTATGTTTATTATGAGCTTGATATTTTGTTGACATCAAAATCTAGTGAAAAGTCCTTTTCCAGCCTCATTTTATATTTTTCATTCTGGGACATTTACTGTTATAAATTGGGGTGTAAATTTGAATGTCATTGAGTTCAATGTATGCAAGGAACAGACCATTGAATATTGAGGCCAAGGGAGATTAGAAATCAGGGGCAGGAATGTTTCCTTTCATGAATTGACACTACTTTCTAGGGGGGGTGCAACAGCCTGTTACATAATTCCGTCTCCAGTGTGCTTTGTTTGTTTAATTGGTTCAACTATTTCTTAGTAATCTACCACTGCCAGCCTCACCAGGAACTAGTGCCAGTACTGCAGCCCATTAACCCTGCTGTGACCATGGAGCTTACATAAGTCTGTAGTAAACTCCATGCTGTGACTGGCAGCTTCCTTTCACAGCAGGACTACAGTATTGTGGTGCTATTGCCTCAGTCTTTTGTTCAAGACCCTCACCAACTTGTTTGGGTGACACAACGTGTGATCTTTAGGAATTCTTTTCACTCCAGGACCAGATTGAAGTTTTGGATAAAGGTGGATTTTCATAACACTCACACTGGGGACAGACAGGTGTGTACTTGTACAGGACAATCACAGAGGTCACAGTGAAAGGTGTGGTGAAGGTGGTTACTGTCAGAGCAAGGTTATCAGGGTAATGGTGGTGGTAGTCTGAAGGTGGATAGTATCCCTAGTTCCCATGCATGTACACGCTGCATCCGCCTGGGACTACCTGAAGGATCTGGCCCAAAACTTTGACAGTGAACCTGGTGAACATGCCAATCGAAACGGACATGTAAGTAAAAAAAATGACAGTAATTCATGTAACAAGCTATTACAATAGTCTCATACAGTAACACAAATATGTCCATGCTTATATACATGTAGCTATAGTTCAGTTAATAAATTCCCCCTTTGAGAGAGGCACCTCTATAATATTAAACAAGTGAAAAAGTCAAGAATAAAGATTAAGACGAATGTTGAAACATTGTCAACAGTATAACAGTATACATAGATGTACATATAACTGCCGTTCAGCAATGTGGATTGTGATGAATTTTAAGACTGTGACATACATGTTCATCTATAGCTCAAAGTCCTTGCAGAGTAGAACACGGATTAGACTTAAATGTATGTCAGTTTGTCAGTTAACTTTATCTACAGAAGCTTTGGTCCCAGGCTATAATAAATGTCCACATGAGGTATGGATAAAAGGTCCCTTGGGGTTGAGCCTGAGGTCTCTGGTTCAGAAATCATAAATAAATGAAAACATACATATACATGTATTAGACAGATTCAGTTGACAGTATGGATTTTGAATTGATACAGGGTCAGCATATTCGACTGAAATGTTTTGAATTTGACTGAAGAAACTTAAACTCAGTCGGTTATTTGATCATAGCTTGCTTGATACTGGTGCGTTTCGGAATAGGTGAAGAATTTCTCTTTTCAAAAATATACAGTTTGATAACAAAAGTATTTTTATTTTTGAGATAGTGGGCAACTGAAATAATCGTGTCGACTTCGCTGAAATTTTTTCAGGACCGACCAACTCACGGTTTTTCTTGTCCGGAAAATTATTGCGTGAACGGACTGAAATACTTCCACGTTTTCGGAATCCTCTACCTTTTGTGGGGTCTTGTCGTTGCCATGTACGTACGTACATCCGTCCGTCCGTCCTAGCGTCTGTCCGTCCGTCTGTCCGTCAACATGTTCTTGTCCGCTGAATATCTGCAGATCTATGAAGTCGGGCCTGACTAAACTTTGGTGAGAGCTTCCTGAATGTTGACTGATGAAATGATTAGATTTACAGATGGCTATGATGATTTCATGATTTTTAATTTTTTTTTTATTATTTATTGATGGCTCAGCTTTTGCACTGTTATCTATGCCCATCAACATGCTCTTGTCCGCTGAATATCTGCAGATCTATCAAGTCGGGCCTGACAAAACTTTGGTGAGAGCTTCCTGAATGTTGACTGATGAAATGATTAGATTTTCAGATGGCTGTGATGATTTCATAATTTTTAATTTATTTTTTTATTATTATTTATTGATGGCTTAACTTTTGCACTGTTATCTATGCCCATCGGGAACCTTTGGTTGCATGTTTCAGTGTGAATTTTAAAGGTTCCCTGATACAAGAAAGCCTGGTCCATTCAAGATTCTCATTCAATGAAGGACAACATTTTTCTTTATTTTTGCTATTAAATCATTCTATTCTACATCATATGATTTATCCTAAAACTTTTGCATGAACCATATTTGTGTCCACACATTCAACTGGTACAACATAATGCTTCAATTTTTGTCACCAAACATGTTACTGTACCTTGGAAATTATTTAAAACGAGTGATTAGGAGAACCCATTTTTAGCCTGACTCTGGGCAATTTTGAACCAGTTTGCATACCTGGAGCTTATGCCCCCCCCCCCCCCCAAATAATGATAAGGGTGGGCCTGTGTCAATCAGTGTGTTTACTTGTTATCACACTTGTGCAATGCATAAATTGCCACTGATAGAGCTACACTTTCTTGCATGCTGTAATCCCAGCACACCACTCACGTGAAACCGAAGTCTGTTATATACGGTATCCAAGGATTTTTTGCAGGTTCCGATCCCAAACTCCCAGTTCCTTTTCTTAATTCATTATTGAGGGTCCAATTTTTTTAAGTGAATTTCGTCGCAAAGAGCCTGTGATCAATCACAAAACAGTGGTTTATTAACATGAAATTCAATACACAGCTATGCAATCGGATCGATATTGAGGCTCCCAGAAGCTTTTCTAGGAGTATTTCCTTCAGAAATCCTTTCAAATTGAACAACAACAACAACACTTTCGTTTTTTGTTTCATTTGAGTTTTGGGCGCCCATATGTTATCCGAAACTAAATTGGCTCTAGATGCAGCCCTGATCCTACTTGACTACAAAAAAACAGGCTGAGGGGGGGTCCACGCACCTTTTAGGTGCTTGCCTGCAATTCATGTTACGAATGAAATGATATAAAATGTATGCATGTACCTTCTACCGTTTTCCGTAAAAGGGTTCGCTGAAATAATGCGTTCGAAAATCAAGAAATTTTCAGCGGTAAAACGGGTGACTGCGGCGAGTAAAAACGTGGATTTGAAAACGGACTTCAGAAAAGTGAGAAAATCCGGAATCATGATCGCAGGTAAGTTTTATGTGGAAATTCGCAAGGTTGATGAGTCAGAATTGTGAATTCAAATAAAAAAAAAAAAGCTAAATGAAAATAATATTTTACTGTGGTATAAATATGATTTTGAATTGATCATTAATTTTAAATACATATATTTCTATAATTGAAATGAAAAAATGACCAGGAATATACATATTTTGTTCTCAGTAACTTCTGTTCTTGGATTTGTTATTAATATAAATTTACTAATTGATAATACATTTAATTTATAAAATGAAGTAAAAATAATTTTGACATTAGGGGTAAGGGATTAATTGCATGGGATTAAAACTTAATTAACTGTTCACCAGTCTGGTAATAATAAGTCAGTACATGCAAGTGAACAAAACTCTGAAGTAAATTATAAAATTCATTTTAGTTCATATAATTTATAATAATTTTCTTTTTTCAATTTATTTTTATGAAATTTAGTTGAATTTACCGTGCATAATTTGTGAATTTCCTGAAACCACAGAACATTCTAATCTAGTCAATCAAATTTCCTAATACATAGTATTACATGACAAACTTAACCGCGACCACGATTCCGGATTTTCGTTTTCAAATCCGTTTTCAAATCCGGGTTTTTACTCGCGGCAGTCACCCGTTTTACCGCCGAATCCACTAAAAAATTCTTGATTTTCGAACGCATTACTTCAGCGAACCCTTTTACAGAAAACGGTAGAAGGTACATGCATAAATTTTATTTCATTTTATTCGTAAAAAAGTAAAGGATTCCGGAAACATAAAAGTATTTCAGTCAGTTCACGCAATAATTTTCCGGACAAGAAAAACCGCATGTCGGACGGTCCCGAATTTTTTTTGGCGAAGTCGACATGATTATTTCAGTTGCCCACTATCTAAAAAATAAATACACTTTTGTTATCAAACTATATATTTGGAAAAGAGAAATTCTTCAGCTATTCCGGAGCGTTTAGGTTGCCAAAATCGCACCAGTATTAAGCGAGGTATGATCAAATAACTGACCGAGTTTCCGTTTCTTCAGTCGAATTCAAAACATTTCAGTCGATTATCCTGTCCCTTGATACATGACCTTGGGATAACCTTACATTGGGCATGAAAGAACCTATGAAATTAGAGGTAATAAAAAGCAACATTTGAGGCGAAGCACAATCTAGGCTCTCATGGGATCTTATCAAAGCTTGATATTTGAAAAGTCTGCTAATATTCTAATAATATAATCCCAGTTTTCTAAACTGTGGGGAAAATGAAGTTGAAAATGATTGAGATATTTGTGAACCAGATCAATGGTCAGTTTCTGGCCACTGACTGCAAATTGGTGAGGCGGGAGTTTTCTGCCATAATGGCTGGTTGCACTCGACAATGGTACAGGGGGTTTGCAGAAGGCCCAGTGGTGCTATTTTACACCTGTCCTTTTGTTGTCTCTGACATCAGCTGTCCCGGTGGTCGCTAATTTCGACCTGGCTGATTAATAACCAATTATCAGCCGGATGCTGAGTGTGCCATTGGGCACTGACTAACAATTCACCCTTATCCATATTATCTTTTGCCCACTGTTTTTGCTGGGATATTGGCCTGCCACAATAACAATAGTTACACACTGACTCTATTGTGTAACCGGGGTTTTTCTTTTGCCGTAATGACCCGGCGCACAATGGGTTTCACTTATGCCCCGGTGTTCAAGTAGCAAGAACCGGGTGTTCATGCCGATCAAATCCGGGGTAATATTTGACATGAACACCTCCCTAGTTTCAAGAGACACACTGACTTCTTGGCAACGATTTGGTGTAAGACTCACGAAATATAATTGACAAAGGATCAGCTGCAAGTTGTATTGTCAGTCTTTTGTCCAGGATATTACCTTTTCAATGGGAGGTCTTACACCAAAGCCTTGCCGACTTCTTTGTCTGGCATGGGCATTCGTCTGCGTGAATCGCCTGGTCGCCTTCAGGAATTAGCAGGTGTTCATGTAGAAATAAATGGGTGAGTGTTCAAGTGATTTATCAAACATTTTAAAGGTTATACAAAATGGTCTCAAAATCTGCTACTTTTTTGTGCTAAATTGTTGTAGAGGTGATTATATAGACTTGTTTTACATTTTTGTATGTTTTCAAACTGCCCAAGTTTGGAAATAGCAGCAGTAAAGTGTGACAATTTCACGCCCCTTTCAAGACGGGAAAAGCTGTGATCGCTTGACCTGTGACGTCACAGCCTGATTACGATCTCGGTCAAATGCCTGTTGTGACGTCAAAATGTCAGCGACATCACGCTAGATCACCCACAGTTGGGTGAACCTTTCGTAACAACGCCCGACGTCATGACGTTTACGGCGCAATTGTAATCGGGTTGTGACGTCATGCACCAGAGGTCATGACTCCAATACGTTTTCTCCCACATGTGTGTTATTCGTGTCCTAAAACCCACTTCGACGACATTATTCACGAAAAAAATACTAATTTGTTGTTTGGAACACTACTGGGTATGTTTTAATGCAAAGTAGTATAGAGTCATTTGGTATAACCTTTAAGATTAATCATTGAAAGAACGAACAATGTCCGTTGAAGTGTGTGATGGGAGATAACTCGTATGAAAATGATACAAAAGCCTTTTGATATCGAACTTTCAAGTGAAATTTCGAGGAATTCAAGCTCAATTCATCTTCACATTTCAAGTTAAATGCTACACTAGCATTCCGTCACGTGTAGTGTTCGACTTGGATATGCGAAGATGGCTCAATTGAGCACCACTGAATCACAAGTCAGCTTTGATAAATGTCAGTCAAATACAGAATTACTTTCCATTATTGGAGTGACAAGCTACATGTACATGTGTCGTTATAGGATCTGCATGGAAATACGCCATGTAAATTTCACACTTTGGTTTATTTTGCTGCCAGTCACATACCTTCTTGTCGAGTGACACCAGCGTCGTCGCGGTCGTGCATTCTTGCTGTAGTTTCACTGAATCCAGTCACAATTTCTTTTTGTGAGCGTTACACTATATGCCTTCTGATATACATACATTGAAACAGCGACTGCCTCAAATATAGGTCTAATCTTTGGTTGTCGCCTGCTGAGCGTTGATTGCAGACTAAGCAGTCAAAATATGACGCGTCTGAATGTCAAAACGCATCAATTTTCTGCCGTACGTATATGTGTGGGTACAAGTCAAATGTGTACCGGTAAACGTGAATTTCTGTCAGACATTCCCTTAATTATAGGCCTAGTATGAGATCATGCGTATGGACATAGGGATATGTAATGTGTATGTCTGCAAATTTTGCTTCATATGCGTTTCACGTGATGTAGATTGTGACACGTATATATATCAATTACATATATCTTTTTGTTACAAATCTTTGTAACGATAACGTGAGAGTTACGGACCAGTCAAACGGGTTGTGGAAGTTATGTTTCGTATACAAATGTGTTGTTTGTCCTGAAACAACCATGATGTGTTACACAATACGGCCATTGTGTAAGTTATTTATCGCCTTCGACATCGGGGTACATGCAGAATGAACACTCACACCAGTCCGATTTAAATACCTCAAATCGGACTGGTGTGAGTGTTCATTCAGCATGAACCCCTCTGTCTCAGGCGATAACTATTACATGAATAATCATGTTGTTCAGTGAAATTGGTTTTACAAGCCAATGTTTTATATTTAACTATAGTATTGACATGAGGGTAATTCCACGAGTACTGACATGAGGGTAATTCCATGCTATAGGGCACACGCACTCCAAAAATAAATTTCAAGTCTGACACAAATACAATTTGAAGTTTATACTTGGTAGTTTATCAAGACTTTTTTTTTTCACTGTTATAGCTTATCATTTTATCTCGGTGTCTCTTTTAAATTTAGACCAATATTTTGTCTATTATACACTTTTATTGGGGTTAGATATTAGCTCTGTCACAAAAGCCATAAACTTTGGAACAACTTTCCCTAATTCATTGCCTACAACAGCTGTGACAGTTCCTTCTGACATAAAAATATACTGATTCCTGTAGTAAGGTATTATGGCTGGAAATTGCCGACAAAGTACATGTCACATTTTTTGAGTAACGTGAGTTACCAAAAGTCCACGTTATTTGCGCTGAAAACTTACCTCACTTCCACTCTTTGCATTTCTTGTCTACATGAAACACCACAGTAAGAATTTAAATGACACAGTTATCTCCCCTGCTAGTCACCTGATAGCATAGCTACCCACAATTCTACTTCCTTCTTGTTCTACTGCTTCGTAGGGCTGGAAGTAAACATTGTCAACTCCGTGAAAAAGTGCCTTTTCTAGCGAAACTACTCACAGTTGGATTACCTCAGACGTCTGATTTCCTGCAAGAAGTCCTTTGGGAAGTATTCTATAAGTTATCAGCGTAAAAATGGCTCAAAATATGTCTCAAATGTCATGCATGTCTTGTGGAGGTGACAAGCCTAGTTATGACCTTCACTCAGTGTGTCCGCCATGCCGCCAGGGTAGAATCTGTACATGGGACACGGCCTGTGAAGAGTGTATTGTGTGGGCGCCCGGCATATTCCAGGTGTATCTGGCCGGTTCTCTGGCAGCTAACGAAGGAAATAGTGTTGTTATGCCTGCCAATCTCGCAAACGAGACATATGTAGCACAGTCTCCTCGTACTAGTGTAGGCGAGGAGTCTAGGGGGTTTGTTAGTTCGGTAGCTGGGTCTACGTTAGTCAGCCTATTGGACGTAAATAAAGATAAACAAACGCCCCCCCCCGCTCACGA
Organism: Hanleya hanleyi; assembly: GCA_036873755.1. NCBI lineage: Eukaryota > Metazoa > Mollusca > Polyplacophora > Lepidopleurida > Hanleyidae > Hanleya > Hanleya hanleyi. The sequence goes on along the minus strand of JAVTVY010042936.1, from coordinate 19,523 downwards.
TGCTTCCATTTCAGGCCAGGCGAAGGGTCAATCAGGTAAGGGATCGACCCGGTTGGTACAAGTGGAAGGAGTAATCGAAGATATGGAATCTGGTACTACGACGACTGTGGAAGTGGAGATTCCTATTGAGCGGACGCCTGGATGTGACGATGAAGGGAAATCGGTGACGGACCCAGGCTTAGCGTGGGAAAGCCAGGGGACTCCGATCGCTCGATCGGAGTCAACTTATGATTACGAAAACTTGGGCAGCACCAGTGAGAAGCCTAATGTTAAGTTTTCATTTGGGTCCGGGGTTGGGAAAATACCTTCCTCGACGCTGTCGAGGCCTGGACTTCCCGGTCGCTCAGTTACGCCTTTAACTGCTGCTTCCGGTATATATGACATAGGCAAACGACCTACCTACCCACTTTTTGATGAAACTGAACTCATTACCTGAAACATATTATGGATGGCCTTACATAATGATCTTTACAGTAATACTGTCAAGTATGTCAGTCAGCCGGAACTGGTTCAGACAAGACATGCAGTTTTTGTCCCCCGCCGCAACGCGGCCGGGGACTTTAAAATAGTTCTTGCTTCTTTGTGTCCGTGGATGTCCGTGGATGTCCGTCCATGTTTGTTCGAAGCGATAACTTCCTAACGCTTTGTTGGATTCTTTCGTAATTCGGAATATGCATTCCTTGCGGCAAGACGCCAGTCCGTATTGCATTTCAGCAACATCTGCCTGAAGGTGGCGCCACTAGTTCTTGCTTCTTTGCGTATGTGGATGTCCGTGCATGTCTGTTCGAAGCGATAAATTTCTAACGCTTAGTTGGATTCTTCCGAAATTCGGCATACGCATTCCTTGCGGCAAGACACCAGTCCGTATTGCATTTCAGCAACATCTGCTTGAAGGTGGCGCCACTAGTTCTTGCTTCTTCGTATCCGTGAATGTCCGTGTACGTCTGTTCGAAGTGATAACTTCCTAACGCTTTGTTGGATTCTTCCAAATTCGGAATATGCATACCTTGCGACAAGATGCCAGTCTGTATTACATCTCAGCAACATCTGCCCGAAGGTGGCGCCACTGGTTCTTACTTCTTTGTGTCCGTGGATGTTCGTGTACGTCCGTGCATGTCTGTTCGAAGCGATAACTTTCTAACGCTTTGTTGGATTCTTCCGAAATTCAGCATTCGCATTCCTTGCGACAAGAGGCCAGTCCGTATTGCATTTCAGCAACATCTGCCTGAAGGTGGCGCCTCTGGTTCTTGCTTCTTTGCATCTGTGGATGTCCGTGTACGTCCGTGCATGTCTGTTCGAAGTGATAACTTCCTAAAGTTTTGTTGGATTCTTCCAAAATTAGAATACGCATTCCTTGTGACAAGACGCCAGTCCGTATTACATTTCAGCAACATCTGCCCGAAGGTGGCGCCACTGGTTCTTACTTCTTTGTGTCCGTGGATGTTCATGTACGTCCGTGCATGTCTGTTCGAAGCGATAACTTCCTAACGCTTTGTTGGATTCTTCCGAAATTCAGCATTCGCATTCCTTGCGACAAGAGGCCAGTCCGTATTGCATTTCAGCAACATCGGCCTGAAGGTGGCGCCACTGGGTCAAAATAGATTTTTTTCCGTGTACATCTGTTCGAAGCGATAACTTCCTAATGCTGTGTTGGATTATTCCGAAATTCGGAATACGCATTCCTTGCAACAGGACGCCAGTCCGTATTGCATTTCAGCAACACCTGCCTGAAGGTGGCACCACTGAGTTTCTCTTTTTCTTGTCCGTTCCAGTCAAAATGGGCCTTCAATTTTGCTATATGAAATCATTCTATTCCACATCATATGATTTACCCTAAAGCTTTTGCATGAACCATATTTTATTTCAGAAGTATAATGTGAAATAACTAATCCTGATTTTTGAATTTCGTGTCATCTTAAACGAAGGACAACATTTCCTTCAATTTTGCTAACAAATAATTGTATTGCACATCATATGATTTACCCTGAAGCTTCTGCACGAATCATTTGTGTCCACACATGTATATTACTATATTAATTACAACTGTGTTCCTAATGTTTGGGTGCACACTGTGCATATGATCAATTTCCTGAATTGAACTGAATTGAACTGAATTCAACCTTGCCGGTCTTCAGACTGACAGATGATGGCATGCAGTTGTCAGTGCAGTTGTTCATGTACAGGGAGCTTTCTATGAATGAGTTGCAACCCCAAAAGGCTTAAAATTTAGCAGGCACAGACCCATGTTTTTACCCCTCGGCCAATTTTGGCCATGGGGTATTGTCATCATCTTGTACGTCCGTCTGTCCGTACGTCCGTTCGTGAGCGAGATAGCCGGAAAACTCTTCCGCTGATGAATTCCAAATTTGGTATGCTTATTTACCTAGTCAAGGACCAGAAGCCTATAGAATTGGAACCTGATTGGGTGGGAACCTTAGCAGCCATCTTTAATTTCATGCAAAATGGATAATGATCCATATCTCGGAAACCATTCAACTGTTCAATACGAAATTTGATATACATCATCGATACATCAAGCAACTTTCAACGAATTACCAAACAGGCTTTTCTGATTGGGCGGAAATCTTGGCGGCCCTGGAGGCCATCTTTAATTCATGCGAAATCGATAATGATAGCCTACATATATCGGTTACCATTCAATTGTTTTATATGAAGGTTGGTATATATCATCGATACATCCAGATACTTTGAATCGGGACCTGATTGACTGAAAACCTTGGTGGCCATCTTTAATTTAGGCAAAATCATTAATGATCTCTATATCTGATTCCGTTGGAGTGCTCAGTGTAAAATTTGGTATACATCATTGATGCATCAAGAGACTTACGATGAATGACAGATCTGGTTTCTCTGATTGGGCGGAAATCTTGGCGGCCATCTTTAATTTATTCAAAATCTTTAATGATGTTTATCTCTGATACCATTCAAATGTTCTATACGAAACTTGATTTACAGCATCGATGTATGAAGAGACTTGCATTAATGAATAACCACATTAGTTCCTCTGAGTGACGGGAAGGATGGGCAACCATCTTTAATTTATGTAAAATCATTAATGATCTCTATCTCTGACACTGTTCAAATGCTCAATGTAAAATTTGGTATACATTATCGATGCATCATCTCGGTTACTTCTACACGATGTGCCTAGGATAAAGTACTATTCTATACACAATTTTTTGTAATTCATCATCGCAGAAAACCATCGATTGCGTTTTCATGGTAAAAGGGTTAGGAAAGAACTAAAAATACACTTCAATGCAGAGTGATTTTGATTGACGCCAGAAATCGCTCAGAGCGCTTCTTCGGCGATCTAGACCCCAGGAGCATCTGGGGCCTGGGCGGCCCCTGGATCCTCACCTAAAGTGCAATGATAGTGGCCGTACCACTTTGAATTTGCTTCCGACGCCCCCTGTATTAACAGACAGTGTCAACATACTGTTCCAGCTGTCTCCCGTTCAGTGCTTGGTCATTCGACCCCGCCATGTTAAACTAATACGAGCATTTTCATTGGATCACTATTAGATAAGACCCACCCCAATCTTCATACACAACCACGCGACTGTCTCAGTTGACTGATGACATAGCGCGGCCTCGTTTTTGATTTCAAAATCTGCCGTCTAACTGGGAAAATGCTGTTGTTGCTGCATCAGCCGATCATTGGCCCCCTGTAGAAGATACTATAGGCTAATACATGTAGGCTACCATGCCATGAGATGATGCTTGGGATTGCATTTCGCTCACTTGCACCTACAGGTGGCGACAACTGGTGGCAAATTTAAAATTTGGTTTCCGGGCAACAGGTTGATGCCTTCAGCTTCTCGTCAAATTTGGTTTGCAGATAATGCCTTGAGATGTCACTTGGGGATGCTTCTCGGTGCTTCACTGCATGGAAACTATATCACAGAAGCAATCAACTTTCAGTCAATCGTTCTGAGTTGATCTTAAAACTTGGGAAGGCAGAAAGACCCTTCCACATCCAACGCCTATGAAGCAGCAGTTGCCTCCCTCATGTATATCCCCCGAGACCAACAATGCTAAAAAATATTGCTGCCATTTCGGCGGGGGACCTAGCATCCTCTGGCTGCTTGTTAAAATACTCCTTGTAGATACATGTATCTCTTTTTTACAGTGTCTTTGCCAAGAATTTTTTTTGTAGGGTTTGGAATAGAAGTTGTGGGGTCATTTTGGAGACACCCTACACTTCTCTTCCATGTTAAATTCCAGATTTTAGGGAGTCTCATTCAAAATGGTCTCAGAGACACTGAGATTTCTGCGACTCTTGAGACTTCTGCCTATGTAAAAGCCTGATTGGCTACATTGTGCAAGGGAGAGAACTGGTTTGCTTGACCATCCAGTGAGGGGTATGTGTAGTTTAAACCCTTGGTTCTTCTACATGTATTTATCTTGTCATATCTTCCTTGTTACCTCCCAAAATAAGGGGTGGGGGTGGGGAGGCGGATATGAGGTTGTTTCTCATGCAAGACTTGCACAATTGGCTTTATACATGTAGGTGAAATGCACAGACCTGTTAATATTTATTAGAACACAATGTAATACATGTACTTTTGAAATAATGAACTTTCCACATGTATATAAAAACTTTCCACATTGGTCGATTGTTGGCCTAAATGAGCAGCCCAACACAAGAGAATATGGCTGCGTGATTACCTCCTCTTGATTATGTAGTGGTGTGCTGCAACTGGTGAAGCCATCCAGTTCACTACCATGTTATTATTCGCATATCATTCTTCCCCTCTGGTGTCTGAAAGCGGGAGATATATTTGACCCAACAACAAACTACAGTGTGGCATGACTTAATAAGTTAATCTTACATTGGAGTGGGCATGACTAGATTTACATATAATGCATTCGCCTCCTGATAGATTTCATTATAAAGGGGGCCAAAGACGTTATTTTTTTCTCAAGCCCTAAATTTAGTGAAACACTTGCAGAATCATTCTGAGTTTCATTCTAAATGAAAGTATATGGATTGTAGATATAGAATACATATATTGTTTGCAATATACAAACAACTTTTCAAAATAATTTGATAAGAAAATATCGAATTGCTGTGTTGTAGGACAGACGAAAATCCCAGTCTTCTTGTAGACCAAATTGCAATGCCATAGAATACATGTATATTATATCTGTATTGTTTTCAGCATTGAAATGTTTCAAAATATTGATATGGGGTGGAATTGTGATTTAAAGTTGAACTGCAATCATTGTAGTGTACAACAAAGCCAAATGGTGAAAATATAATATCTGGATCAATTTCCAAGGTTGTCCGTCCACATCTGTAATGTTAGCACCTCTATGGAAGTTGGTCATCTGTATCATACAATACTATCGTCTCATACTTTTAATAAATTTGGTATGGAAAACCCTTATGTGTGGCTGATTCGGTACATAAAATCAACCAAAATATTTAAAAAGTAAAAAAAAAGATAAGGTTTTCAAAAACTGCTAACGTGACTCAATAGAATGTCCGTCCAAAATTGAAGTCACATTAGCAACAACATTGTTCAAGCTATACTCTATTCTATAGCAGTTAGTCAACATTTCATTGTAAGTCTGTATTTCCTACACAGCACTTCCACTAAATATGTAATTGAGGAGTCATGTGAAGTGCAATTGAATGTGAAAATTCAATTTGATTTGTGTCCGTCAACTTATGTAATGTTAGCAACAGAGTAACGTTAGCAATACAATTAAGTATGATTTACGTAAATTTTGTTGCAAATACAGATCGTTCTTATGTTTGCTTGGCAGAACTGACAGTGAGTAGAGTTGGTTGATAATAGCAGTCTACAGTATTTATTTTTGCTGCTAAATCATCAGTTTATAAGGTGTTTGTCTGAATGTAACATTAGCACTGCCATGTTTATTGCTAACGTGACACATGTCCGTCCACATGTGTCACGTTAGCAATGACTGACACATGGTAAAAATATTGCATTGGCGTTATCAATTTGCCTGATAGTTCATGTACGTGTAGATAACAGAGCTTAGAAACCATATATCTGATCTTCATCATGGTAAATTCTGGCATTTTGTGAAAATTGCCCGAAATAGGCATGTCCGTCTGTCCACAAGGTCTGTCCAGATGTAATGTTAGCAACAGTAATATTCGATTTTTGTTAACCTGTAGGTTGGTTAATACATGTAGGCATTCCACATGTTCAAAAGAAATTTTCTCCTGATTTCTTTCTGAAATCATCTACATGTAGTTTGTGGCAAGCATCTTTTCCATAGCAAAAAAAGAAATGTTTCTGACGATGTAATGCTGCTAACGTTACTGTTTGTCCGTCCATAACTTCACGTTAGCAACCACGTTAAATCAAACGTTTACTCAGAAAAACTAAGCGGCATCTGCATGAAATGCTTTGAATAGTTTCAAAAAGTATTGTGGAAGCTAAGAATTAATTTTCAGTTATGTGTGGTCAAAACGTCACTTACAGAGAAAACCTTTGGCAAACCTTGTGTCCGTCCTATACTCGTTTTTACCCCTCGGCCATTTTGGCCTCGGGGTATTGTCGTCGCCATGTACGTCCGTCCGTTACCGCATTTTAGGCAAAACCGCTTGAGACACAACCACCAAATTTTCAACACTTATTTATATAGTGCTAAGTCAGACGCCTATCGAAAATGGCTTCCCTCGGCCCATATTTTACAGAGTTCTGCCCCTTTACAGATTTTTTAATTGCTATTTCTGTCCTATATGCCTGAATGTAACCAACTATATCTGCAGAACTGTGTTCAGTATAGTTACTATATTTTGGAAACTTGTTTATATTGTTGTATTCTACAAGCCAACAAAGGATTACTCGCCTCGGCTTATGGAGTTATGCCCCTTTCGGATGTAATAATCTTCGATTTTGTTAGTTGTAGCTGAATGTACAAGTTATATCTGCAGATTCGTGTTCGGTACAGCTTATTCGTCTTGGTTCTTATTTCACAGAGTGCTAAGTCAGATGCCAATCGAAAGTGGCGCCCCTCGGCCCATACTTTACATAGTTATGCCCCTTGACAGATATATTAATTTCTATTTCTGTCCTATATCCCTGAATGTAACCAACTATATCTGCAGAACTGTGTTCGATATAGCTACTATATTTTGGAAACTTATTTATATTCCTGTATTCTACAAGTCAACAAAGGATTACTCGCCTCGGCTTATGGAGTTATGCCCCTTTCGGATGTAATAGGGCCAAGAAAAAAAATATGTCTGTTTCCGGTTACCCGACCGACTCTAGATAAATCGTGCGACTCTAAAAATTTTATCAGCAAATTTCAACGAAATCACTACCAAGGCCGCGTTTTACGACAACAACAACAACCGTAAAGCGGCGCGCCCATTGTCAGCATACCGTAAAGTGTGACTGGAGCAGACCGCATGGCATGCAACCTCCCCACAGCGCATGCTCCATTTCGCAGGCTCCAATAACATCCCTGCCTCCAACAGCGGAAGTTGACCTTTACTACGTTGCTATGGCGTATAGGGGAAACCAACCAACGCACGGTTCAGTTTGAATCCGACCAAACGACTCCTTTAGTGTTGCACATGAACGAACTACTTTTCATATGCTCTGTCCAGATAAACAGGGAAAATTATCTCCAGATAATTCTTTTTAACGCTAGGTCAACGGAGGTATTATGCAGGCTTGAAAAGTAATCAAAATTTTCGTTAAACATCTATTTTACTATATATGATGTCACTTCCGGCGATGTGCGCGAAGGCCCCGAATCCGGTCCAAAATTCTGACTGGTGGCTGGGGTGTTATTAGACCCCCAGCGAGGTGGTTGCATGGCATGGCGGCAGGTTGACGATCTTTTCAGGAAATAAAACCCCTACTTCTAGGTCGGGAATCGAGAAATCAGCAACCTGTTTACGCTTCAGTCGACTTGATCATGTTTACCAGCACAATTTTAAACATATTCTCCATCAACTTCGAAAGGAATCTACTGATTTTATGGCTTGAAATGACGTTTGTTAAAGCAGTGTTTAGCGGACACGGCAGCTTGCAAGTGGTGTTCGTTTTCAGCGAAATCGGCGATGACACAGTCAAGGTCACCGTCAAAGTCTAACCGACCGGTACCATTTCTCCGCTAAAAAATCCACAATTTCCCGGACTTGTTTTATTATGAATGCATTGAAATAAACCCCCAAGATTCAAGCAAGTAACAATTCTTCTGTTTTCGAGAAATGGCTTGTTCAAATCGTTGTACTGTTGTACAGTCCCGACTCAAGTCTCGTTTCTCAAATTGCTCGAATTACAGTCATAGGCGCTGGTACAAACCTCCATGATGTTCAAATTAATTTCCCATTTCATGTTATGTTGTATTTGTCAATTTTTTCTTCAGGCTTTTCCAGAAAATAAGTCCACTCTCCCTATGGAAGGCACTGAAATTCCACATGGAATTTTGTATTTTTCACTAAAAATCCTTGAAATTTACAGGAAAATTTCATCATTTCTGGGCGGAAATCCTTGGAATATATTGTTTTGCATATCAAGTTAATAAATTAAAATGATACTCGTTTGGTGGTAAACAGCAGTCAAACACATTATTGGCAATTCTTATTTTCATAATATCAGTACAATAACTGGTTTCAGCAGAACTCATTGAAATATAAAGATTTGCTGGATCCAGTAAAGATAAAAATACCAACGATATATATTTGGAGGGTATCTCCCCCCCTTTATCTTTTGGGGGATAAGATCTTTTGAATATCTGAAAATATGGGGGGATGTGTTTCTGGGAGAATATGTTAAAGTGGGTGGGAATGTTATACAATCAAGAATATATTTGTAGACCATTGGATATGGGACAGAAGTACTGGACATCAAAATAAAATTTATTTCCAAAATAAAATTTTTTTTGGCCCTACCTACTCTATTTTTTTCTGGCCCGTAATCGGAAACAGACATATATTTTTTTTTGGCCTAATCTCCGATTTTGCTATCTGTAGTTGAATGTGCAAGTTATATCTGCAGATCCGTGTTCGGTACAGCTTATTCGTCTCGGTTCTTATTTTACAGTAGTGCTAAGTCAGACGACTATCGAAAGTGGCGCCCCTCTGCCCATACTTTACAGAGTTATGCCCCTTTACTAATATATTAATTTCTATTTCTGTCCTATATGCCTGAATGTAACCAACTATATCTGCAGAACTGTGTTCGGTATAGCTACCATATTTTGGAAACTTATTGTTGTATTCTACTAGCCAACAAAGGATTACTCGCCTTTGCTTATGGAGTTATGCCCCTTTCGGATGTAATAATCTCCGATTTTGTTATCTGTAGCTGAATGTACAAGTTCTATCTGCAGATCCGTGTTCGGTACAGCTTATTTGTCTCGATTCTTATTTTACAGAGTGCTAAGTCAGACGCTTGTCGAAAGTGGCACCCCTCGACCCATATTTTACAAAGTTATGCCCCTTTACAGATATATAATTTTTCTATTTCTGTCCTATATGTAACCAACCACCGGTATATTTTAATCATCCCACATAGAACTATCTCTTCCCCAATTCACACTACACATGGGTCTCAATCACTTGGGGAAAGCCGAGGGGTTTTGATTAGATCAATCTCATGTTTGCATTTGTTGGGTACTTTTTGCATTGAAAACTAGCTTTCCCACTATTCCGGATGGTCATGGATTGCTGAAGTGTTCATTCAATTATACTACATTGCATTAAGAGAAACATTTAGCTCCTGCTCAGAGTCAGAGCAGCAGAACACAGCTCTTCTGCAGTGATCTGCAGAGAAACTATCAGATGGAAGTGGAGGCAACAAAATCTATTCTAGATTTTCTCACAACCGACCAATTATCTCAAAATTTTCACAAAATCAGACTTCAAACCATCATTGTCAAGGTAACACATGCAAAACATAAAATAGTCAGTTTATTTTTCAGTGTTGAGGGCCACGTTTTGGCCCCCATTATACTGAAATCTGTCTCCTATGATTATAATGATATTCATTACATTTGTTATGCTACATGTATATTGCTAAATCTAACCCTCTTACACACACACGAGGGATGCAATCTCAGTAAACTCAGATATAATATCACGGAATATTCCATGCGAATCTGAAATTACTATTGTTAGCCAATCAGGTGGCTAGTTTGTTGAAATCACACCCACAGTAATTACACATGGTATTGGTACATGTAGCATGTGGACTAATATATAAACATTATCAGGAAACAGTATCCAAATATGGCATCATTTCCAGACAGTGTCCATGAAGATCAAACGGTTTACTCCTGCCAAAAAGTCTGGCTTTGTTAGGGGTAGAAAGTATCAAAAGATTGTGCCGTGCAAAGATGTTAATCTCCTTGAAGTAAACGTCAATCATTAACCCTTTCACCGATTAAACCCGGTGTACGGGGATAACGAGAGTGCCACCCGTACGACCATCCCCGGTAGACCGGGTTAGCTTTAAACCTGTTGGCCATCACGATGGGTACAGCACTTTTATTTTTTTGCATTCGTTTTAACGGAAACCTATCCAACACTGTATACTTCTGGAAAGTCAAAACCTTGATCAATTTGATTCTCGAAATTGTTTGTTTGTTCCGCAAAAGAAATAAAGCAAAATTAGATGTTGAACGAAAAAAATCGGAGCGAAAAATGCTTTTTTTTTCCACATACCGTGTGACGGGCCTCTCGGCAGCAAGCCCCAGAAATGAAAAAAATCATTGAAAACCTCATCCTAACAACTGTATATTTGATGTTACGCGACTGGTAAAGCGTGGTGAATATTCCCCAGACGATTAAAACTGCCAACGACAACCGGCAAAGTTTATTTCCATATTTTTACGAGTCTTGATCCACAAAGTTGGACAACCAACTTTCTATTTCGCCCAAGATGGTTGCCGCCTTCGGACGACGAGCCAATCGGTATGCGTAATTTCGCCCACGTGACCTCCATCCGCCAACAGATAAGAGGCGCGTACACAGTGGCTGGAAAAATGGAATTACATCATTTTCAATCCAATCGTATCCTCCGTTTTATTTTTGCCATCCGTCCCAGGTTATGTCATGTACAGAAAGGGGAAAGCCCACGCTTTCCAATGAGAGATCAAACATTGCAAATGGCCGAGTACAACTCAAGATAAACACTGTCAAATGCGATCGAAAAAAGACGATTTCTCCGTTGAATTTTGACGTTTTCAAGTCGAGAAAGCCGGGGAAAGCGCATTCTCTTGAAGTAAAACCTAATTTTGTATGCTATTTTATTTATTTTGCTATAAAATTGGAGCAAATAACACCGGAGTGTTAAATTGTGGAGACGGGGTCCCTATGTTTTTCTACAAATCTCAGACGCAAACACGTTTTCTAACATTCCAAAGACAACATACAAATTTTAACAGTTCTCAGGGAATTGATCGTCAGCAGGTCACTTTTGTCAGGGGAAATAATCGGTGAAAGGGTTAAGGTGCAGGAATGGTTATTATTGTCTCGCATGCTATTTCGCAGATCTGCTACTTCGCAAATAATTTCTAAAATCAGTGATATTTAGAAAGGGGTGTGCTACTTTGAAGATAATTTCTAGGATTACTGCTAGTTAGCACTTTGACTTGCCTGTTCCCAAAGGAAATATATTGTATAATTAGCACAAATGCTAAATATTGAATATTTCTTTCTAAATTGCAGCCAGAAGAAATATTCAATATTTATGATAACTCGCAAACGCAAATTGTCGGACTGCCTCTCCCGAAAGAAAATATATTGTATAATTAGCACAAATGCTAAATATTGAATATTTCTTCTAAATCGCAGCTCCAAATTGTCCGATTGCCTCTCCTTAAAGAAAATATATTGTATAATTAGCACAAATGCTAAATATTGAATATTTCTTCCAAATTGCAGCCATGATAAATATTGAATATTTCTTCTAAATCGCAGCTCCAAATTGTCCGATTGCCTCTCCTTAAAGAAAATATATTGTATAATTAGCACAAATGCTACATATTTTCAATCTTGCATGGACTGGTGAATAAGCAGGTTTAAGGCAGCCTTACATCTTATTTGCTGGTCTGTGCAACTCCTCTGACAATAACAAGGATTATTCTATCGTTCTTCCTGGTTAAACAACGCGCATGCGCTGTTATGAAAGGATTTTTAAGACAGTCGCAAGTACATTTTTATTTGTGGTCTGTGCAACTCCACTCAGACAATAACAGATTATTCTATCGTTCTTCCTGGTTAAACAACGCGCATGTGCTGGTATATAGGCTGTATAAGACAGTCCCAGGTAATGCTTGATTGGTGCCTACAGAACGGGCGATATAAAGGCAACCTCACTGATGCAGACAGCTGACACAGCTGACATGTATTACTGGCACAAGAAACCAATCACTCAACGATGACCGAAGGTGTTTCTGAGAAAATCGGTCCCTTTCATTGTAATTTCGAAAGAAACAAAACGCCAAAAACAACATCTTTTGGTACTTTTTGGTACTTGATTGCAACAATCAAATTATATTCTAATTAATAGATGATATTATAAAGGTGCTAAATATTGAATATATTGTCCTTTCTCTGACACGGTGTTACAGATATTTTAATGCGAATCTCTTCTAATTATAGTAGTTTATAAAAGTGCTAAATATTGAATATATTGTCTTTTCTCTGAAAAGACTTGTGGATATTTAACTGCGAATCTCTTCTATTTAGTATAGATTATAAAAGTGCTAAATATTGAATATATTGTCTTTCCCAGACGCCAGCTACATATTTATGTGCGAATCTCTTCTAATTATATGATATTATAAAGGTGCTAAATATTGAATATATTGTCTTTTCCCAGACGCCAGATAGATATTTAACTGCGAATCTCTTCTAATTAGATGATATTATCAAAGTGCTAAATATTCAATATATTGTCTGTTCTCAAACGTCACCTACATATTTAAATGCAAATATATTCTAATTAGATGATATTATAAAGGTGCTAAATATTGCATATATTGTCCTTTCTCCGACACGGTGTTACAGATATTTTGATGCGAATCTCTTCTAATTATATTAGATTATAAAAGTGCTAAATATTGAATATATTGTCTTTTCCCAGACGCCAGCTACATATGTAAGTGCGAATCTTTTCTAATTAGATGATATTATAAAGGTGCTAAATATTGAATATATTGTCTTTCTCGGACGCCAGCTAGATATTTAACTGCGAATCTCTTCTAATTAGATGATATTATCAAAGTGTTAAATATTCAATATATTGTCTGTTCTCGGACGTCAGCTACATATTTATGTGCGAATCTATTCTAATTAGATTATATTATAAAAGTGCTAAATATTGAATATATTGTCCTTTCTCCGACACGGTGTTACAGATATTTTAATGCGAATATATTCTAATTACACTAGATTATAAAAGTGCTAAATATTGAATATAGATGCTATTAAAGTAACCCACTTTTCTGCCTACTGCGAAGTTTAGCAAAAATATCTGCACAATATTGCCAAGTATGCTATATAGCACCATGTTAAAGCATAGGAAATTTGAAAAGTATCTAAAAAAAAAGCCAATCGTGCACCTAACTCAATCATTGTCATGGTCATGATTGGCTTATTATGGGATCTCGCAGAATATCGGCGAACATTTCGCACGAAGTTTTCATAGCGTTACATCTAGTTGGTATTCCTCTGATTTACCATCTTGGTTTACCTAGATTGATGAGGGATGTTGGATTGTGTGAAGATGTTGGATTGTGTGTAGCTGCTGATCTGTAATGATGTCAACAGGATTATTATTGATGTTCAAAGCACAGAGAGAGAGAGATATTGGATGTGTACACATGTTTCATCCCTCAGTGTCTGCCCTAAGCTGTTCATCAGATTTGCCTGCAGATTGGCCAGGACATGTTGGTAAAGAACAGGCATATGCTCATGAGTCACAGCTATTAATAACCAGTTTATATTGCTTCTTGAGCCAGAACTTGACCTACATAAACAGAACAGTATCAGTGTTTGTCCAGGCTGTAATCATGGCTCCATGGTGTACATGTAATCATGGCTCCATGGTGTACATGTAATCATGGCTCCATGGTGTACATGTAATCATGGCTCCATGGTGTGGCTCCATGGTGTACATGTAATCATGGCTCCATGGTGTACATGTAATCATGGCTCCATGGTGTACATGTAATCATGGCTCCATGGTGTACATGTAATCATGGCTCCATGGTGTGGCTCCATGGTGTACATGTAATCATGGCTCCATGGTGTACATGTAATCATGGCTCCATGGTGTACATGTAATCATGGCTCCATGGCTCCATGGTGTACATGTAATCATGGCTCCATGGTGTACATGTAATCATGGCTCCATGGTGTACATGTAATCATGGTTCCATGGTGTACATGTAATCATGGCTCCATGGTGTACATGTAATCATGGCTCCATGGTGTAATCATGGAGGCTTCTTGACTTCATAGTTCAATCATAACTCTCCATGGCATGCAAAGTGAACCATAGTTTATTTCATCAGCTTTAGCAATAAAATACCAAATAAATAATTCTGTTAGATCCAACATTGAGATACTCCAGTGGTTTGCAGTTTACGGAGACAGTCCTGTACAGTGTTTATGACCACAGCCCCTTCTATTAGCCACAGCAATCCGCAATGCTGAGGTCAGTACCCCAGCAAAAGTAACTTTGCCTGAGCAGCAGTTTTTACCCCTCGGGCAAATTTGCCAACCTTACATGTGTACATCACACATGCATATGGTCACAGAGCAGAAGCCTATTGAAAATCAGTGAGATTGACCCATATTTTCCCAGGTCACCTGGTCAAACTCTGTCAATTTATCATGAATTGATTGTTACCATCATCTCTCAAGAATGACTAACCAGGAACACCAAACTTTAATATTTCACATATGTATATGGTCTTTAAGCAAAAGCCTATCAGAAATCGGCGACATGTACCTTTTTTCCCCCTCATTCCATTCTTCTCTGGCTGATTATTACCACCGTATTTCAAGTTTGATTAGGCCTCTAGGCATACTGAACTCGCACTAAGCCCACATCAGGTCATGGACAACAGCCAAAATTGTCCTTGGGATATTGTCATCATTCATGTATGTACGGTCGTTTACAGGGTTCCTGTTGTGGAAAATCATGGAATTTGAAAATCCATTTTCAAGGCCTTGAAAGTCATGGAATTTGTGTGCTGGTCATGGAATTACTTTGCGAGTCATGGATAAAAATATAAAATGAATTGTCCGAAAAATGTTTTGTTTTATACTTAGTGTTTGTTCATTTCGATCTGCTGTTGGCGGGTCAGGACAGCGGAGATAAAATGATTGTAGTGGCCATTGTTATAAGACAATCGATTTTTGTTCCAAATCGTGCGAACATGAAACTAGTCAAATGTTATAAGAAGGGAGGCAGGGTAGCCAATGCATTGCAGCGAGTCTAATGTGAGGTGCAGAATTCTAGTTCATTTGCTTCTGGTAATACTTTGATAAAAAAGACAATACTTGACTGTTTAGGTTTTAACCAAAAACCATGGTTTATATGCTGATCACAGGCATGACAAATAGCAATCGTTTCTACGATTCCCAGACATCGATATATAAAGACGCCCACAGGCTCTAGTTTTTTTGGCTGAGACTGGATCATGACTAAATATGATTGGAACATTTTGTAATATATTTTGGGGATAATTCGCTTAGTTATGGTACCTCCCATTTATTACCCCTCGGACAAAATTGCCCGAAGGATATTGTCGTCATCAGCGTCGTCTGTCTGTCCGTCTGTGTAGATGATATCTCAAAAAGAATTATAGCCAGCCATTGTAAATTCACACCACATATGTATCGGGTGAAGGGTCAGAAGCCTATTAAAAATGACTGACCTTGACCTATTTTATCAAGGTCAAATTCTAGTATTTGCTATATTTTTTGAAGGATTAAAGCTAAGGTCTCCAAATTCATATTATAGATCTGGTGCTGGACTAAAAGCCTATCCCAGTTGACTGACCTTGACCTATTTTTTCAAGGTCATATACTGTTTATTATGATATACATGTAACATGATGAAATAAAGATAGGCTTTCCAAATTAATACTATGTATACATCTGGAGATAGTCCAGAGGTGTACTAAAGATGACTGACCTTGACCTAATTTATCAAGGTCAAATTTTAGTATTTGCTATATTTTTTGAAGGATTAATGCTAGGGTCTCCAAATTCATATTACTTATGCAACTGATTGACTAGAAGCCTATCCTAGTTGACTGACCTTGACCTATTTTTGCAAGGTCATATACTGTTTGTTATGATCTAACCTGAAGAAATATAGCTAGATTTTTCAAATTAATACTATGTATACATCTGGCGAAGGTCCAGAGGTGTAGGGGCCTAATGAAGATGAATGACCCTGACCTATTTTATCAAGGTCAAATTTTAATAGTTGCTATATATTTTGAAGGATTGAAGCTGGGGTCTCCAAATTCATATTACTTATGCAACTGGTGATTGACTAAAGACCTATCCCATCATCGAACGTATGGCACGATCATACGTAGAAACTTCTGCTCGTAGTGTTAAGTGAAACGTGAAATGCCCTTAGCAAGCTAAGATGGACCTATCCCAGTTGACTGACCTTATCTATTATTTCAATGTCATATAATGTTTATTATGATCTAACATGAAGAAATATAACTACTAGCTTCCCAAATTAATACTGTGTATACATCTGATGAAGGCCCAGATGTGTACTGAATATGACTGACCTTGACCTATTTTATCAAGGGCAAATTTTAGTATTTGCTATATTTTTTGAAAGATTGAAGCTGGGTCTCCAAATTCATATTACCTAACTGGTGATTGACTAAAAGCCTATCCCAGTTGACTGACCTTGACCTATTTTTTCATGGTCATATACGGATTATTATGATATAATAGGAAGAATATAGCTAGGCTTTCCAAATTAATACTGTCTACATCTGATGATGCACCAGAGGTGTGCTGAAGATGACTGACCTTGACCTATTTTATCCTTGATCTATTTTATTCAGGTCAGGTTCTATTTAGTACAATATTCCATGAAAGATTATATTTACATTGTCCAAATTTATATCACTTATGGCTGGACCTGAATTCTATTGGAGAATATCACTGACTGTGACCTATTTTTAAAAGGTCAAATTCTGTATGTTAAGTCTAAGATCTCCAAATTCATGTTCCCTATGAACTTAGAATTGACCTGAAAATTGTTGAAGATTGCTGAACTTCATCTATATTTCCAACATAACATTACTTGATTTGATTATGAGCTTTTAAGAAGAGTATATTTAGAGCTAAGATTTCGGCCATTGTCCGAGTCTTTGTTCAGCTGAAAAGGCTGATGTCTAGACATATTGTTGTTCCCAGACTTGGCTATTGTATTCATTGTCTCGTGATCCTTACATGGAGTATGAACCAAGATTTCGGTCATGCTCTACCAGAACCTCAGTGCAAAAGCTTTCCCCTAAATTAAGACCTTGGCAAAAGCTCAACTACAGTCAACCCTACTAGATCACATTTTGTTAATCTAGTTCTAAAAATACACTGATATTAAACAATGCATGATTGCTGGGCGTAGACCGTAACTGATAGCCAATGGGTATTGAAGCCCAGTGGGCTATTTTATATTCAATACATCTAAATATCAATAACATCATATAAATTCAATACATCTCGGGTGGCATGTATGTGGTTTTACCATAGTGAACAAACACGATTTTATGGACTTCCAATGGTCTTATTCCCCCAAAATATAACAATTTTCCAATCACCTTCACAATCATTATAACCAGCACATTTTCTAGCTGTCTAATGTTAGGGAGTTCATTGAGATTCAATATGGCGGCGTTTTAGCCGGCGAATATGTCAATTATGTTGAAGAGAACTGTCACTTTCATTTTAACAAAATTTGCATGGTTTAGACTTGTTCAGTTTTTTCTTACTGTTAAAATAAAATTTGGAAACAAATAAATTATTCTCTATCTCTTGTTGTGCTGTGTTTGTTGTACTGCTATCAAAAAAATGTTTTGGACTAGCGCATGATGCGCTAATCCGTTCCTCACGGTACCGCGAACCTGAAAACATGGGGGTTTCCTCTCGGCCAAAAACACCGGCCATTGAGCCTCGATTTCATTGAATTACGTGTCATTTTCTAGGGAATCCCCTGTACTATTAGGGGAATCTCTCCGATGACGTAATTTTTTCCACACGGGCCGTAGCGGAGTGTTCAAAGGCGGATCTTCTTGATAAGTGGGCCGTTTTCCGACTCGCAAGGTAATATTTCGCTAATCGGAATATATATTCTTAAAGTCCGAAGGTTGAACTAGTCATCTGTCTTGATTTGGGCTGATATTTCCGAAGATGGCCATAGTTAAAAATTCATTTTCTGAAGCGGTTGTTTCTCTCCCCGCTTCAAAACGATATATTCAAGATGGCGACTACCAACGCCAGCCGACATGTGCGTGACCTCATTACTGTCGCTGCTCAAACTGGAAAACTACAGTGAATCATTCACGATCATTACGTTCGTTGATGTTCCTTGGATATTTAAATAATTTTCACTCCAGTAATTTGCTCTGGTTTCAAAAATGATGGAGAGAAATGACGATCGTCTGTATGTAAAAATACGAGGGAAGCAAATCGTCAGACAGAACAGCCATCAGCCAGGCTATCCCTCTATATGGAACATAAGCGCCTTCTACAAATGGCGATTACGTCAAACACTGCCACTCCCCCCAGATTTGTACACATTTTAAAAAGACATTGAACTTATGGAGGTTATTTAATTATAGGAAAGGGGAGCAATTAGTTTGAAGTAATACAGGTTCTGGCTGAGAATATTACAAATATATATTTGGAATATAGTGTAGGCCTAATTACTATGGAATAACAATTGAATAATATATTTCCAATAAAATAAAATTGTGTATTACTTGAATACAAAACAATTTTTTTTTTTTTTTTTTTGGCCAACACAGATATTTATATCAACGTCATGGGATGGGATTTGATGTATTTAACCATCTCGCATGGATGGTGAAAACAAGTGATCCGAGATCTTGCCTATATGGACACACAGTGGATGGTAGTTAGTATCAAAATATGTGGAGATCATTCCACATGTAAACTTAAACAGCAATGAAGTAAATTAATATGTTATGTTGAAAACAAATCTTAAATAAATGTACTACCTGGTATATCTATTCTCTGACATTGATTTTATTCTGACAGAATAAATTTTCAGTTATGGTCTTTATTAAGTTGTGCGTGATTTCTTTATGCTGTATTACGGTGGATATGGACATAGGTTAACTTACATGGATGTCAACTGGAAATAAACCAATTTCGTAACTGGATAATACAATTTACAATTGAATGTGAATCAAATGTCTTTTCCCTCTACATCTATCGATATCAAATAACTGTGTTGATGTTGTATTAATCGGTTTCAGGGGGA
>JAVTVY010042935.1:0-17779 GCA_036873755.1 Hanleya hanleyi | reverse complement strand
AAGCCTTCCACTAAGGTGAGTCCCGGAACACGGGCCAGTGCCTCGTACGCGGGTTGCCAAGCTCCATAACACCACAGGATACCAGCTACAGGCGGTGAAATCAGGGCTGCCCTGTGTTCGATGAGGCGTTGAACGAAGTGTGTTTTTCCCGATGCTGTCGGTCCAGCGATGAGACACGTGAAAGGATGCTGCCATCGAGGATCCATAGTTTTTATTTTTTTTTCTTATTTGGTGATTTGCGCTTGCCGATTAGAAGCCCACCAGCGTTCTCGTGGATCCCACCGGGGATCGTAGTCCAATGGGTACCGTTGTGGGTACCGTTGCCGTGGTAAACGTGATTCACCGGAGCCCAGGTAAATCGTGTTGGTAGGTGTGGGGGTGATGGTGTAGTGGAAACGTTCGAATCGGCGAGTAGATACGGCACCGGTAGGCTGATGGCGGTGGTGAGGTCGAGTAGTACGCTTAGACGGTGGTGTGGTAGGGCTGAGTGTGGTGATGATAGGTTCCGTCGTAGTCGTCGTCGTCTCAGGGGTTGATACGGCAGGCTGACGGTCAGGTGGTGGAGGTGTACGCTTAAAAAACGGTGTGGTAGGGGCAGGCTGGCGGTGAGGTCGAGGAGTACGCTTAAAAAACGGCGATGTAGGAGGGCGAGTCGTCGTGGTCGTGGTGAGGTTGGTGATCGTGGTAGTACTGTTGGGTAATTGCACTTGACGTTCAGGCACCGGTGGAGCAGCACTTGGACGACTGAGTGTTGAAAAACAGGATATCAGGTAGGACAAATCGTAGAACACACCTCCAAATAAGGTACCCAAAAGCACTACTGCACACAACAGCGTACCGACTTGGCCTTTTCGAGTCTGTAACATTAAGGGTAGACGTTCACGCTCCATGGTATCCCCATCTACACTGAGGGAGGCTGGTGATGTACGGTAGAATTTATAGACGTTTCATGTCACGGCCGGATACCCAGGAATTAAACGAATTGGGCCACCCTTGCCATTTGACGAAATGATAGGGGACTCCCCGTCGACGTTCCGTTTTCAAAATCTTTTCCACCGTGTAGTAATCTTTCCGTGTTTTCACCACCGGTTGTAATTCGGCTTCATAAAACGTGCCTTGCAGTGTTTCGCCATGTAAATCTTCCAGTTGATAGACGTGTGGCTGTCGAAGTTTATGGCGAACAATGACAAAGTGCTCGTCACTCCAGTTGGGCAAATAACTTTTCTCAAATTGTCCTTTCACTTTACTCACGCGTACCACATCTCCACGTTTGTAACGGGGTGACGTGCGTGATGATGATGATGATGATGGCTGCTGGTACAGCGTACGGCGCACTTGATGTTCGTTGCCTTTTGTCACATCGAGGGGGGCTCGCTGGATACTGCGATGATAGGCTCGATTGTACCCTTTCACCAGTTGAGGTAGTACATCGAGGTAGCGTCGAGTGTTTTTGGTGGTAAAATACTTATACATTCGCCCTTTGAAGGTCCGATTGAATCGTTCCACCACAGAGGCTTTGGTCTCGTTATACGTATGGAAGAAAAATACTTTCTGTTTCTTAAGAAAGGCTTGAAAGGGTCGGTTGAGAAATTCTGTGCCTTCATCCGTTTTCAAATACAGGGGTTTGCGTCCCGTCTTGAAAATCTGCTGGAATGCCCGTATCAAATTCTCTCCTGTTTTGGTACGAACGGGTAGTACCCAGGCGTACTTGGATGAAATATCGATACAGGTCAACATGTACCGATATCCATCATTGTGGGAAGCAAATCGACTCATATCCACCAAATCCGCTTGCCATTGTGCGTCTACACCTCCGACGATCACTCGGTTACGGCGAAAATGTCGTCGAGCTGCTCGATGTAAACTATACGTGTCTTGCGTTTTTAACCAGTCTCGTACTTCAGTTCGATTAATGCCTTGCGAATGGGCAGCTCGAGCCAACGCCGCCACAGCGCTATAAGCGGCTGGACTGCTAGGATTGTAATATAAATCGGTTAACACCTTGGTACGCCACGTGGATTCCGATCGACTACCCCTTTTTTTGTTTTTTCGAGGCGCCATACTGGAGGTTGTGGTGTGTTGACTTTCTCAGGGAACACTGACACTCTAGTCCTCTGTGCACCCTATACATAGTACTTCATCCACTTTGGGGATTTACTTTTTTCCAAGACCTAGCATACATGTATGTTATTTCAATACATGCAATGATTTAACATAGGAACGGATACTCGCCTCTATATTCTATAGTATTATTACCAATCTGCAAAAATCTCAGGATTGTAAATTAACCCAGGAAGGGTGGTCACGCGCGGACGTCGGCGTAAACATTTGGGTACTCTCCACGCAATCATTGAACATGGAAATTGGCTAGTGTGAGAATGTACCAAATCAAGGGGATTCTGGCGTAAGTGAGAGAGACTGTATATCATGGATACTCTTTTTTCACGCGACTCTTCTCAGGGGCAAACCTCCAATGTTATTTCAATACATGCAATCATTTAACATAGGAACAGATACTCGCCTCTATATTCTTATCCATCAGTATATTACCAATCTGCAAAAATCTCAGGATTGTAAATTAACCCAGGAAGGGTGGTCGCGCGGACGTCGGCGTAAACATTTTGGTACTTTCCACGCAATCATTTAACATGGAAATTGGCCAGTGTGAGAATGTACCAAAATCAAGGGATTCTGGCGTAAGTTAGAGACTATATATTCATGAGAACATGATGCATGCACGCCACGCGGCCCTTCTCAGGGTCAAACCTCCAATGTTATTTCAATACATGCAATGATTTAACATAGGAATTGACTAGTGCGAAATTTCGTGCAAAATGAAGAGATTGTGGCGTAACCCAGGAAGGGTGGTCGTGCGGACGTCGGCGTAAACATTTTGGTACACCCACCAATCAGCGATGCGGTGTCACTCTGATGCTATTAATACACAATCACAATGATTTTAACATGGGAATTGGCTAGTGCGAATTTTCGTGCAAAATGAAGAGATTCTGGCGTAACCCAGGAAGAGTGGGGAGTTGAGATTTTGGCGCCAATTAGAGCATCACGCGGCCCTTCTCAGGGGCAAACCTCCAATGTTATTTCAATACATGCAATCATTTAACATAGGAACAGATACTCGCCTCTATATTCTTATCCATCAGTATATTACCAATCTGCAAAAATCTCAGGATTGTAAATTAACCCAGGAAGGGTGGTCGCGCGGACGTCGGCGTAAACATTTTGGTACTTTCCACGCAATCATTTAACATGGAAATTGGCCAGTGTGAGAATGTACCAAAATCAAGGGATTCTGGCGTAAGTTAGAGACTATATATTCATGAGAACATGATGCATGCACGCCACGCGGCCCTTCTCAGGGTCAAACCTCCAATGTTATTTCAATACATGCAATGATTTAACATAGGAATTGACTAGTGCGAAATTTCGTGCAAAATGAAGAGATTGTGGCGTAACCCAGGAAGGGTGGTCGTGCGGACGTCGGCGTAAACATTTGGGTACACCCACCAATCAGCGATGCGGTGTGACTCTGATGCTATTAATACACAATCACAATGATTTTAACATGGGAATTGGCTAGTGCGAATTTTCGTGCAAAATGAAGAGATTCTGGCGTAACCCAGGAAGAGTGGGGAGTTGAGATTTTGGCGCCAATTAGAGCATCACGCGGTCCTTCTCAGGGGCAAACCTCCAATGTTATTTCAATACATGCAATCATTTAACATAGGAACAGATACTCGCCTCTATATTCTTATCCATCAGTATATTACCAATCTGCAAAAATCTCAGGATTGTAAATTAACCCAGGAAGGGTGGTGGCGCGCGGACGTCGGCGTAAACATTTGGGTACTCTCCACGCAATCATTGAACATGGAAATTGGCCAGTGTGAGAATGTACCAAAATCAAGGGATTCTGGCGTAAGTTAGAGACTATATATTCATGAGAACATGATGCATGCACGCCACGCGGCTCTTCTCAGGGTCAAACCTCCAATGTTATTTCAATACATGCAATGATTTAACATAGGAATTGACTAGTGCGAAATTTCGTGCAAAATGAAGAGATTGTGGCGTAACCCAGGAAGGGTGGTCGTGCGGACGTCGGCGTAAACATTTTGGTACACCCACCAATCAGCGATGCGGTGTCACTCTGATGCTATTAATACACAATCACAATGATTTTAACATGGGAATTGGCTAGTGCGAATTTTCGTGCAAAATGAAGAGATTCTGGCGTAACCCAGGAAGAGTGGGGAGTTGAGATTTTGGCGCCAATTAGAGCCAATGAAATGTCTTTGAAAGAACCAATCAGCCATCATTAAAAAGAATCAATGAAACCCGTAGGCGGTGATTCAAACTACCAATGAAAAACTACTGTATTTTCGTATAAAGCCAGCGGGAAGCGTGCATAGCGTCACTCCAAACACACTTTGAGAGAAGAAAAGATGTATCACAACAGAGCCAAGATGTCTACCACGAGGGGAGCAGCCAAGGCGGCGAGGGAAAAACAACGGAGGAGGAGAAGGGAAAAAAGCTTTTGGATGAAGGCCATGAAGTCGTGGGCCGAAGAAAACATCGACCTAACTGTAAACAAGTGGGCCCAGCTTCATGGCCTGATGTCGGCTGCTCCCTCGGATCTGAACGGACAGGATTTTCTCAACTTTTTGGAGAATATATTAGGCCAACACCGACTCGAACTAGAGGATGAGAAGGAGGAGGAGGAGATGCCCCAAATTATACTACCGCCGGCGAACTTTCTACAAGACATGCCGATAACACCGGGGCCGTCGGCGAGCCGCTACAGACACGTGCCTGGCAGCCTGTTCATACCCCTGGAGGAAGAGTAAAGACGGTGGGGAAAAAATCCAACGGCCCTTTTCAGGGCCAACCAATCCAACGGCCCTTTTCAGGGCCAACCATTCCTCCGAAAGAGGAACTTCTAAACAAGGCACATTCAATTGAAATCCTACAATCTCCTCTCCTCCTCTATAGTATTATTAACCATCTGCAAACACGCAAAAAAAAAACACAATCCCTGCCCCTATCAACGGCCCTTTTCAGGGCCATCTCCTTACTTGAAACATAGACACAGTGAACGGATTGTAAAAATTAACCCAGGAAGGGTGGTGGCGCGCGGACGTCGGCGTAAACATTTTAGGTACTCTCCACATCGACTATCGACTCTATTAATAGACGCAATCATTTAACATGGGGATTTGCTAGTGTGAATTTTCGTGTCAAATCAATGGGATTCTGGCATACATGTGCATTAAATACAGTGCACGCGGCCCTTTTCAGGGACAAACCTCCAATGTTATTTCAATACATGCAATGATTTAACATAGGAACGGGTACTTGCCTCTATATTCTATATATAGTATTATTACCAATCTGCAAAATCTCAGGATTGTAAATTAACCCAGGAAGGGTGGTCACGCGGACGTCGGCGTAAACATTTTTGGTACTCTCCACGCACTCATTTAACCTGGAAATTGGCTAGTGTGAGAATGTACCAAATCAAGGGGATTCTGGTCAACACTCGTTTCAGGGCCAACCTAATCTTTTGAGGGCCAACCTCAATGTTATTTCAATACGTGCAATGATTTAACATAGGAACAGCTACTCGCCTCTATATTCTGATATAGTATTATTACCAATCTGCAAAATCTCAGGATTGTAAATTAACCCAGGAAGGGTGGTCGCGCGGACGTCGGTGTAAACATTTTGGTACACCCACCAATCAGCGATGCGATGTCACTTTGATGCTATTAATAGACACAATCATTTAACATGGGAGTTGGTTAGTGTGAATTTTCGTGTCAAATCAAGGGATTCTGGCATACATGTGCATTAAATACAGTGCACGCCACTCTTTTTAGGGGCAATTCTAATGGTATAAACATAGGAATGGATTTTTTAACATGGAAAAAATTCATGTGTTATTTTTTTACCTATTGTTACCTTTAGGTGTGTGCATGTGCAGGAGTTGGGTGTTTTTTTATTTTTTGTGCTGAGTTAGAAGTCCCTCTTTCGGAGGAATGGTTGGCCCTGAAAGGTCGTCTTTTGGGTGGGTCTGTGTGGCGTCCATACAGCGTAGACACAGGGCCTGATGGCCGCAGGGAAATATTGCATATTTTGCAAAACGTGTAGCGCATTGTACACAGCGTAAAAACCGGGCTGGTGTCCATTTTACGGGTGGTGCCAGTCTTCTTTTTATGGTAGTAGCGTAGTCATGCAGGTGTTCAATTTCTTGTTTTTGTTGTTCACTCCTTTTTCTTTTTCTTCCTACGCTTTTCGCCTTCCCCTCTTCCTCCTCCTTCTCTTCTGGCTGTATTCTCGTTCCCTGTCCTCCCACGCCGTCTTCTTCTTTTTCTTCTTGTCCTGCTTTTTTTTCTTCCGGATGTACCAACTGATCGGGGACGGGTAGCAGTTGAACTTGGATATCTTCTTCTTGATCATAGTGTTGGAACACATGTTGGAGCATTTGTTGAAACCGTGGACTTTCCAGGGAGGTGACATCATCATCATCATGCTGTAGTACCGGTTCTTCTTGTTGATCTGTCAATAGGGTGGGCTGTAATATATCATCTAGCCATTGGTCCTCTATCGGTGGGTGTTGTGTACTTTCCAGCGCAGTGACATCATGCTGTGGTACCGGTGAGTGTTGTTCATCTGGGGGCTGTAATATATCATCCAGCCATTTTGTGTTCTGCATCGGTGAGAGTGATAGGTCACTATCACTCAGCAACTCTTTTATCACTGCATCAATATCCATTATTTCAGACATCATGTAATTGTGAATGAACAAGATAAAAAACATTGCTATTTATACCGTACAGCGCGCGGACGTCAGCGAAATGGTGGATCCAAACCTGGACGCTGCAAGAAATTTTGTGTTTCTTTGACAATTTTAATCGCGTGCGATTTTGCAATAAATGCCAGGTCAGTATAAAAAATTATTTCAAATTGAACGGGGGCAACTCAGGGATGTAGCATTTAAAAAATTAAGAAAATTAGCAGTAGACTAAGCCACTATTTTAATGATTTCATCCATTTTAGACGCGTAAGACAAAAAAATTAACCCAGGAAGGGTGGTTGCGCGTGCAAAATGTCAGGATTGTAAATTAACCCAGGAAGGGTGGTCGCGCGGACGTTGGCGTAAACATTTTGGTACACCCACCAATCAGCGATGCGGTGTAACTGTGATGCTATTAATAGACACAATCATTTATCATAACACTGCATTGCCCCGAACATCTCCGAATCACGCCGCCATGTTGGTTTACAACAGGGCCGACACCCACCGTGTTGATTTACAACATGAGTGCCTAGACATCTATATCATGTATATATAGCGCGATCAATGTTATTACCATTCATGCACAATAATACATCATGACTACAAGAAGACTAGTATTCGAGGATCCTAGAGACCATAGGGAAGTCATTACACATGAAGAGGATGGCGGTGTCACGATTATTACAAGCCTACAGCGAGTGCATCAACGTCATATTGCCGATACGTTGAGACGCCAAAGTGCACAACAAGACCAAGAGGTGACGGCGGCTATGGATGAAGATAATAATGATGACACGGACGAAGAAGAACTGCCCACCGTAGAGTGGTTAAACTGTAACAAACCACCAGGAAATACAGCGGCTACCCAAACGCCAATTATAACAACACCGGAAACAGAGACGCCAGCTACAACATTACCACCTGAACAACAACAACAACAACAACAACAACAACAACAATGCTCTTGGACGGAGGTAACCCGTCTCAACGACCAGGTGGCCCGCCTAAACGACCAGGTGACGTTGGCAAACGAACAGATTAACGAAATGAGAGAAGACATGGGTCAAATGGACAGAGTGAAGGTTCAACTACAAAGAGACCTGCATAAAGAACTAAGTAAAGCCAACTGCAGTGTGTGTACAAACGAGGAAACAGAGTACGCCCTATTTCCGTGCGGACATTTATGCGTATGCGAAGAATGCTGGGTGACACTAACGTGTACAAGGGATGAGTGCCACTGCAATGAAACCGACGAACAGCATTTTAAAATAAAGTGTCCCGTGTGCAGGAGGCAGGTGGCCGGAGTGAAGAAAATCTACCGCTCCTAAAAAAACAAGTGTAGTAACACTTTACAACGGCCCTTTTCAGGGCCACCCCATTCCTTCGAAAGAGGAACTTCTAACTCGGCACAAAAAATATAACATCAGCTCCCCCACTAAATGAACACTAACACTCATTTTTTTTTTTTTTTGAAAATTTTTTTATTTAACACAATAGAATGAAACAAACATGTTTATCTGAATGTTTTCAACTTGAAAAAAATGTTCAATATTTATACAACAACAACACTAACACAATAGAATGAACGTATTTACAACAGTGAAACTGGAAATATTGAATTTTAATATAATTATACGCTATCAATGGCGCTTCAATGAACGTATAGGAATAGAGTAAAAATGTGTGAAAATGGTTTCATGAAAATGTTCAATAATTCGTCTTCACCACAGTGAAAAAGTGTTGAATTTTATAATAATACGCTATCAATGGCACTTCAATTAACGTGTAGGAATAAGGTCAATGTGTGAAATGTTTTTTTCATGAAAAGGTTCAATAGTTCCCTTTTTCACCACAATGATTAGCGCGTATTAGGGAACGGTACTACTGTCCAGTTACGCAACAAGACTTGCTTGAACTCGTCATCGTTTTTCCGTCCCTGGTGTACATAGATGTAGGTAGTAATCTCTTCACGTGGAATGGTAGGAGGACAGGCAGCTTCCAATGCCACGGCAATTTGCTCCTCGGTCACAACCTGTAATGCTTCAGTGATGAGCGCGTATGAGGGTACACTAATGTCCATACACGTATGCATTATTATGGGACTGTTGTTGAAACACCCTGCACAGGCTTCCAGACGCAGTTGTCGAACGCGAGGCCTCACCAGAGCCATAACTGTGTCAATGTACTTCAGATAAATAGTGTGAGACACCTGGTAATCCAAAGCTTGACGAATTGCAGCTGTCACACTCTGCAACTTGCGCCACACCGGTATTTTCAAGGTGACACCCTGAGGACAAGGAGCAAGCTGTTGTGTATCGGCCGTCATTTTCCATTTACGGATATGCAGCAGCAGGTCGTCGTTGAAATAACCAACACTCACATAGATGTCTTCACCTAGAGAAAATTTCACTTCGTTACCCGCCTGTTCGCCAATCACCGCATCCACGGCATAATAAACGGTCTCCAGTCTTTGCCAGCACTGCGAAGACAAGGCAATACGCCTAGCGGGTCTGTCCATATAGGCCAGTACATTAAAATGTACTTGTGCGTCTTTCACACTGACAGTCAAATTAGCTGAAAGCTGCCATATATCCGTGTGGGCCGACTCATAGGCCTGCTGGATAATGTTATTAATGGACTGCACAGACATAGGAAGTTGCACCATGGGGTCTTCTTCTTTTTCTTGTTTCCCTGGCTCTTCTTCATTTTGCTCATCCATGGCCTCAGGCACTGGCTGGAGAACGGGTTCAGGTGTTTCTAAAGGGATTTGTCGGGACCGCTTGGCACGTGCACCGCGTTTGGCTGGTACACCACACTCTGGGTGCATGTCCGTACGTTTGGTAGCTGTACGCTGTTCGGTAGTATCCATAACTAAGATACCCTCTTCTACTACAACGGGAATTTCAAGTAGATCAGCCAATTCTACATTTTCCGTCTTCTTCAGTGCATGCACGAACGCTAGAAATGCATAGGGACCACGACGCTGTAGAGCATTGAGCAGAGCTCCGTTTTGTCGTGAAGGAGTGTTCTCCGCCATGATATCTTCCACACCCTGTTTCAGCAGTATTTTATCAACCATAAGCACATCACATATTGCCCCCGCATGCCGCATCTCATCAACCAGGCGAACACGGTTCTTTTGAAGGATGACTTTGTCGGCTGAATTCATCTTGACTATGGGCTCAGGCTGGTGAAGAACTGCTACCGTGTAAAAGTCTGGTGAATTTGCACTGGTAAAATGGAAAAAAAGTACACGCAGGATCCACAACTCATACAAAGTAGGCAAGCAGAATGACTGGCTGGCTGGACAGGCAGGCAGGCAGGCAGGCAGGCAGGCAGGCAAATCAGGTCAGTGGTGAAAAAACTTCCCAAAGTAGTCCAATGATTATAACCCATTCACTAAAAATCACCTACTTTTATATGTTTTTCACCCCATTCCCGAACATTCACGAACCAACTCCGACATCTTGCTTTACAACAGGGCCCACAACCACCATTTCCCTTTACAACAGGGACGACAACCGCCATCTTGCTTTACAACAGCACCGACAACCGACATCTTGCTTTCCACCATGCCCGAACAGGCCCGAACACACCCGAACACACCCGAACTTCTCCGAACAGCTCCGAACCACACCGAACACACACGAACATCTCCGAACCACACCGCCATCTTGCTTTACAACAGGGCCGACACCCACCATCTTGCTTTACAACAGGGACCACACCTCAACCAATCAAATTCAACCTCACACTTACAATTCAACCAATCAAAAGCCTCGTTACAAAACCAACCAGTTGTGACGTCATAGTTACATCCGGGTGAAATGTTACTTTAACTGCTCTATATACACTACTAGAAGACTACAGTACATGACAATAATGACAGACATTTTTGCATAAAGGTGAAAATTGTCCCAGTGTACCCCAATCTCCCCTACAGTTGCACATGTACCAAATATCATTGTCCAATCAGTTTCCACTATTAACTCATTCAAAAGGTCCCACTTTGCATATTTGCATATGTCTCTTAGATAGCATCTTTTGGTATTTGATTGGAACAGAACATCGACATAAGTCGCTCTGTGATCACTTATTTCTCTATCCACCCGAACCACGCCGCAATCCACAGCCTTAACATTATCACTTACAGCAATCGGATCTAGCAAGGTAGTGGAGAGGGGGGGGGCTTAATGTCACACTCAAGGTTGTTTCACTCATATGGTGACAGTCAGTTTGGTTGGTGGAGGAAGCCGGAGTACCCGGAGAGAACCACCGCCCGTCGGCAGCAAGGTAGTGGAATGCGGGGTGACCCTATTGGGTTCGGTTATGATATTGCTTAAACCTGCAGACCGAAGTATTTCACTCAAATATTTGGAATTATTGTGTAATAAGTCATCATTAAGATCACCCAGCATGATAATCTTTGAGCTATTCTCAATCACCCTATCAATCATAATTTCATATTTCTCATAAACTGAGCGTGCACTTCTGGTAGGGATATAAGTACATGTAGTATTTAGTAGAATATGTGAGTTATTGGCTTGAATTTCTCACCAAATGGATTCCAGTTCGGGGTGTTTAAGTTCATCACGCCGAATACAATTGAGCTCTACCGATGTACATGTATATACCAAAATATCATCCCATGGGCTGATTCTCATGGGCGTCGCTAGAATTTTTCAAAGGGGGGTCGACTATCATAGCACTTTCGGCGAGGGTCCAGGGGCCGCCTAGGCCCCGCAAGCTCCGGGGTCCTAGATCGCCGGAGATGCCCTAAAAGCGTTTTCCCGGAATTAAATCTGAACATAATGTATGCAGATTTAGGGGTATATTATACAGCTCTGGGAGCTTAGATGGCCTGACCTGCATTCTGGGCGATTTCCAACAATTAAACTAACACATCATTTGACAAATATCAGTATTATATTTTATTCTCTTGTCATCGTGAAAACACAATAATAATGCTTTGGGCCGATATACCTCGTAGGCTAACCCAGTGGCGTCGGAACGTAATTGAAAGTGGGGGCACACTATCACAGCCCAACAGACGGGGGTGCAGGGGCCGCCTAGGCCCCGGAAGCTTCGGGGTCCTAGATTGCCGGAGATGCTTTCTGAACGTTCTTCCGGAAATAAAACTGATCATACTGCATGCACATTTATGATTCTATTTTCACGATTTTCTTCGCAATTATAAGCATGTATCGATATTGAAAACATCGCACCTCATGACTGCATCCATTTGACGCTCTAGTTGTCCCCCGCCGCAACGCGGCCGGGGACTTTAAAATGGTTCTTGCTCCTTTGTGTCCGTGGATGTCCGTGGATGTCCGTCCATGCATGTTCGAAGCGATAACTTCCTAATGCTTCGTTGGATTGTTCCGAAATTCGGCATATGCATTCCTTGCGACAAGACGCCATTCGGTGTTGCATTTCAGCAACATCTGCCTGAAGGTGGCGCCACTGGGTTTCTTCTTTGTTTCTGTGGATGTCCGTGTACATCCGTGCATGTGTGTTCGAAGCGATAACTCCCTAATTCTTCGTCGGATTGTTCTGAAATTCGGCATATGCATTCCTTGTGACAAGACGCCATTCGGTGTTACATTTCGACAACATCTGCCTGAAGGTGGCGCCACTGGGTTGCTTCTTTGTGTCTGTGTATGTCCGTGCATGTGTGTTCGAGGCGATAACTCCCTAATTCTTCGTTGGATTGTTCTGGAATTCGGCAAATGCATTCCTTGTGACAAGACGCCATTCGGTGTTGCATTTCGACAACATCTGCCAGAAGGTGGCGCCACTGGGTTGCTTCTTTGTGTCTGTTGATGTCTGTGTACGTCCGTGCATGTCTGTTCGAATTTTTCGCAATCGATAACTTCCTAACACTTAGTTGCATCATTCCGATTACAAGGTCTGACACATATGACATCAATGATTAAGAATACTGCCATCCTTGCGACAAGACGTCAGTCGGTATTGCATTCCAGCAACATTTGGCTGTAGGTGGCGAGACACTGAGTTTCGCGGAGACCATCTCCCAAATCGTTAGGACTGTACATGTACCATGATACAGGACCAGAAGGACAAAAATTGCAGCAGGTTGCTTATGGCTGACAACATGGTGGATTTATTCCTAACAGCTGATCTCAATTCAAAAGCTGTGCCCACACATTCGCTGACTTATGACTTCAACTAATCATGCTACTGGATTATATAATTTCACTTTGTCATAGTTATTCACCTAAAAGACCATTTTGAACTAGCGATACCTGACATATTTTCATGTTTACCAAATTATACATTATTCTAAACATATCATGAAGCTGCGCATCTGAAAACCCATCCAATCATATAAAACAGTTTTGTCATTCATTTTAGCCAGCAATCAACATTCACTCAACCTTTCTGAGTTGATCTTAAAACTTGGGCAGGCAAAATGATCATTTTCCATCTAGCGCCTATGAAGAAGTAGGTCCCTCCCTCATGTATATCACATGAGACCAACAATACTTAAAGATATTGCTGCCATTTCGGCGGGGGACCTAGCATCCTCTGGCTGCTTGTTATATTTAAAATATACAAAACGACGACTTTTAGTTCTTGGGAGGGAAACCAATATGCCTACAGATACGATTCATTCACACAAAGATAAACTGAGCGATCCTCACAGCCTGACAGGCGAGGGTCCAGGGGCCGTTTAGGTCCCGGAAGCTCCGAAGTTCCAGATCTCCAGAGACGCGTTCTAAGCGTTTTCCCAGAAATACATTCGAACATAATGTATGCAGATTTATGGTTCTATTTTCACGTATGTTTCGCATTTATAAGCACTCACCGATATTGAAAAAATCACACTTCATGTCTGAATCCATTTGACTTTCTAGTTATATTTAATACATAAAGAACAAACACATAAAAAACGATGACCTTTACATCATGGAACATTAGAACCAATATGATAGCGATTCATTTACACAAAGCTAAAATGAGCGATCCTCACAGCCTGACAGGCGAGCGTCTAGGGGCCACCTAGGCCCCGGAAGCTCCGGGGTCTCCGCGGTTGCCGGAGATGCGTTTTACGCGTTTTCCCGGAAACAAATCTGAACACAATGTATATAGATTTATGGTTCTGTTTTCATATTTGTTTCGCATAATCCCGCATCGATATTGAAGAATATGCCGGACTCCATTTGACTTCCTGGTTTGACACAAACAAAACAGGCCTATAACACACCACTACACGTCCTGGCACTCTATCTGTAATTTTTATGTGGGGACATGGTCAGTTAGGGATGCTGAAAAGTACGGGGCCCAAAGATATTCAAAAGTGGGGGGGGGGAGGTGGGGGAGTCCGAAGGCCCCCCCTGGCCCCTCCGCTTCCGACGCCACTGTAACCATGTTAAAATGATTAAAACTAAACCTCATCATATCACTTTCCGATCCATATGTCATTTCATGACTGTGAACATTAAACTTTTGCTGAAAATATCACAATAATAGTGCGTAGAATATCCAACTGTGTATCATGGACTATATCTCGTGGCTATGGTGAACTACTGACTAGAAAAATGAAACTAATATCACTCATCAGTAGTAGGTAGGGAGTATCTGCTACCTTTACCCCTCAACTGCGCATGCGCGAGAACCTGTTTTGACGTCATTTGGGGCGGAGCGAGGGGGTTATTGGGGCGTGGCCTATGAGTGCACTTGCACTGGGTTTTTCCAAAAATTGGGTTTATTCAAGATGGCGGCTTGTTTTTGTATGGTGGGGGTGGTGTGTTTCAAGATGGCGGCTTGTTTTTGTATGGTAGGGGTGGTCGTTTTCAAGATGGCGGCTTGTTTGTGTATGTTAGGGGTGGTCGGTTTCAAGATGGCGGCTTGTTTTTGTATGGTGGGGGTGGTCGTTTTCAAGATGGCGGCTTGTTTGTGTGTGTTATGGGTTTTCCCCAGCCCTCATTTGCATATGTTCAAGATGGCGGCTTGTTTGTGTATGTTAGGGGTGGTCGGTTTCAAGATGGCGGCTTGTTTGTGTGTGTAATGGGTTTTCCCCAGCCCTCATTTGCATATGTGTTTCAAGATGGTGGCTTGTTTGTGTATGGTGGGGGTGGTCGGTTTCAAGATGGCGGCCAATTTCACTTTCCCGATCCCCAGCATTTCACTTTCCCGATCCCCAGCCCTCATTTGCATATGTGTTTCAAGATGGCGGCTTGTTTGTGTGTGTTAGGGGTGGTCGTTTTCAAAATGGCGGCCTGTTGTCCGCTGAAAATATGCAAATGAGGTCTTTGGGTGTCGTTTTCAAGATGGCGGCTTGTTTGTGTGTGTTAGGGGTGGTCGTTTTCAAGATGGCGGCTTGTTTGTGTGTGTTATGGGTGGTGTGTTTCAAAATGGCGGCCTGTGGTTACTGAAAATATGCAAATGAGGTCAATTGGCTATAAAAGGAGTCCATTTTTAGGGAAAGGGGTGTATTTCAATCTGACTTACCTGACCTGTCTGCCTGCCTCACCGATTTTCCTGCCCGCCTGCCTAACGGACCTCCCTGATCACTGCCTGTGTGTAATCATCTGCCTGACCAGTATCATTGACCAGTATCACAGAGTAACACCAATCAACGTCGTACACGTATGTAATATACATTAATTTTTAATAATATCCATGCTAGGAAATGTCCCCCTCCCCCTCCTCCCCCCCTCCCCATCGGATTTTTTTTTGCAGCTTAGACGGTCTTTAGGAGAACGTGTCACTGTGGAAAAACACATCACAGTTATTTCCCTATATCATGGAAACTTTTAGCGGCCAATTTTAGTACATAGGGAGGCATTTATATATTGGCATAATTTTCTCGTGAAACTCAAACATCCTCCACATGCATCAGCTGTTTTTATGTCAACAAACACCTCTATTTTTAGACTGCTACAATGTAGTTCATTTGAGCGGGTGATTTCATTCGCGCGATTGCGTGGAAGTGCACTGTCGGTTTTGCACAATTTATCAATGCAAATTTCACGTATTTTCTCAAGCAGCTTATGAAATATGAAGCTCGAGTTACAACCTACCAGAACTATAGAATTTAGTGCTGACGTAGCAACTTTGTGGGCGCCGTAGTTTTCCAGATAGACATTTTTTCGGTTGTGGTACACGAAATCGAACATTCTAGCCTACCATGTTGTTGTTGTTGTTACGCACATTCGCAATATTTTAAGATACATTTTTCATTGAAAGCACAAATTAGTATATAGTAGGGAAAATTGTCTTACCTTCATTATAACCAATTTAGTCCCATTCCTGACCATGCGAACACTACACCGGGAAATTTTCATTTTTATGCGTAGATGTCTGTAGGTGAATGTAAACGCATCAATCCTTGGGCACGTAGCGCGGTTTACGTGATATATTGAAATCACTGTAAATTACAAGCTCACCTACAACTCAGCCGAAGTCCAAGTGATAGTCTTTCCAGTTCTGCCTTATGTTTTGTCAAAATTTACACATCATTCACCTAGCATCCATCAACTCTACTGAAAACACATCTGCGGTCAACCATCTGCTTGACCTGGTCTGAGTGACAGCTGTCACCGATGCAAAATGTAGCCATTCTTCACGCGCAGTGACGGGTCATTTATAAATTTACTACTATGCCACGCCTACTACCACAATCATTCAGTTCATCTCAGATTATTTATCGAACCGTAACAACTGCAAATTGCATCACTTTCAATACTGATAGTCCATATCTCTTTATCATACGGTGGCCCGTAGGAGACATTCATGTTTTTACCTTTTATGTGACGAGACAGAAATCGCCCTGGCAGTGGTAGCGGCTTGTCCTTCCAAAATCCCACGTGAAGAGATTGTGACGTACATCTATGTGCACCAAGGCCAGAAAGATGATGATAAATTCAAACAAGTCTTGTTGACGAACTATTGAGAACAAAGAAAACATGTATTGATCTGGAGAGTGTATAATTGTATTACAAAAAAAATTCAGAGTTTTTTCACTGTTAATGTGTATTTAAAAATTCAATACTCACTGTTAATGTGTATTAAATTCAATTGTGAATACGTTCATTGTGTGTTAATAAAAAAATAGTAGAAAATTAAAAAATGTGTTCATTCTTTTTCCTTTTTTAATAGTCAAATAGCTCCAAAACGTCTATTTCCATTCTTGCGCATGCGCAGAATGCTGATAGTTCAACCCACACCAGTCCATCATATGTCCCTTCATCTTACCTTCACATTGATACCTCACTCGGCTCCATCGGACCACTAGGGGCTCTTCTAGCTCCAAAAAGGCTAGTTTCATAGCCTTCGGCCTTCGCGCATGCGTAGAATTACGCTAATTCAAGCCCACACCCAGTCTATCAGATGCGCCTTCACGTCACCTTCAATTTGATACCTCACTCGACCCGATTGGACCATTAGGGACACCTCTAACCCCAAAAAGGCTATTTTGAATATTGATATTTTTGATATAATCTTCGCGCATGCGTAGAATCACCCTAATTCAAGCCCACACCCAGTCTATCAGATGCTGCTTCACGTCACCTTCAATTTGATACCTCACTCGACCCGATTGGTCCATTAGGGACGCCTCTAACTCCAAAAAGGTTATTGGTGGTGGGTAGTGGTCATGGCGTTTCTTATTTTTGCAGCTAGGGGAGCCCTAATGGTTCAATGGAGTCGAGTGAGGTATCAATGTGAAGCATTTCACGGCAGCTTCAATTTGATACCTCAGTCGACCCACTACCTCCAAAAAAATTGTTTACGCCATCACCACAACCTACCACCAATAACCTTTTGGGCGTTAGGGGAGCCCCTAGTGGTCCAATGGGGTCGAGTGAGGTATCAATGTGAAGCATTTCACGTCAGCTTCAATATGATACCTCACTCGACCCGCTACCTCAAAAATAAAATTGTGTTGATCTTGTGTACGAAGATTTTTTTTTTTGAAAATTTTTTTTTTGAATTCCG
>JAVTVY010042934.1:0-17883 GCA_036873755.1 Hanleya hanleyi | reverse complement strand
GATAAGTATGATTCGTTCTGTTATCCACCAAGCAGACGAGGCAGTGACAAAGACCATAGATAACATATCGCATATCTGTCGCGGTAGCAGTATCTTGAGTGGTTCTTCATCTTACGTAACTGGATCGGACTGAAATCTCCCGAAAACCTTCCCCAGGACTTGAAAATAAATCAATACATACAACAAAGAAGTGAGGAGTGGAAACAGAACAGGTCGAAATTCCGAGCAACTGGTTCTTCCATCCATAATGCAATAGGTGGAAGAACTTTGAAAGAACAGAAGGTTCATTACGACAAAGTGATATTGGGCAAAGAGGAAGAATTTTTGGATGGGGATGGAACTGACACGACATGCGAACCTTCTTCAAAGTACATCAGATGAGGGAAAAGAAACGATAACACCACGCCAGTCAAGGTCGCAACTGCATTTTCCTCCTGTTCTGTTCCGTATCGCATTCTGCCAATCGTTTCCTCCGAAAATTCTTCCTCTTTGCCCAATATCACTTTGTCGTAATGAACCTTCTGTTCTTTCAAAGTTCTTCCACCTATTGCATTATGGATGGAAGAACCAGTTGCTCGGAATTCCGACCTGTTCTGTTTCCACTCCTCACTTCTTTGTTGTATGTATTGATTTATTTTCAAGTCCTGAGGAAGGTTTTCGGGAGATTTCAGTCCGATCCAGTTACGTAAGATGAAGAACCACTCAAGATACTGCTACCGCGACAGATATGCGATATGTTATCTATGGTCTTTGTCACTGCCTCGTCTGCTTGGTGGATAACAGAACGAATCATACTTATCGCATAAGCATACTGGTTTTCTCCAGAGGATTTCTGTCCTTTCTCTTGTAATTTTTCCATCCCCTTCTGCTGTTTATGGCGAAACTTTCTGTCCTTTCTCTTGTAATTTTTCCATCCCCTTCTGCTGTTTATGGCGAAACTCACGAGTATCTTGCAGTCTGTAGCCCAAATTTTTTACCACGTCATGGAGATCTTCCCCTGGATTTCTGGAATATCCTCGGTTGACTCGTTCAAAAACGGTTCCAACTTTTCAATCGTTTTGTCAACAAGGAGTAGTTCTGTTTTACAGGCTGCTTTAGAGTCCGAAAATGGGGTATGCGTCTCATGGCCAAAAAGATCTATGTCGCCTCCGTTTTCATCTACACCCTGAACAACTTTTTCCCCATCTACTCCTATGATGTAGTCTTTTTGGTCCCCATTTGTATCCCTGACCACAGACAGTGATTGTTCAATAATTCCAGGATGCTGAGATTTGGGAAATTGGGCCTGATTAAAGTTCCTTATTATGGATGGGGATGGAACGGCATAATTGATCTTGGACTCCTCTGGGTTAAAATTGCCTCGTGTTTCTTCGCCTGATACGACGGACCCGAGACTTTTCATCCCTCCCATAAATAACAAAAACTTGTCCTTCATTAGGCGATATCCAACCTTCCAGAACTTCATCGTATCCTCCCAATAAGACATCTCAGACGTGGTTTCCAACGAAAACCATCTAGCTGTTTCTAGGAATAGTCTAAAAGCTATGTTATCTGTTGGATACTTCCCTTCAACAAGAAGCTTGCAGAAACACCTAAACTCGAATAAGCATTTGGCTTCTTTCAGTTTTATGATCATGTCTGCGATGCAGTCTCCGAGATCATCTGTTCGTTCGTCAATATTTCCAAGTGATCGGATCGTCGTATCGGGCCGTTCATTGTGTTCTATGAGTACTCCTTGATGCGCACGGGGTTTCCATATTGCGTTTAGTTTAACCTTTTTCGGAGCACAAATGTACTTAGTATCATCTATGAAGTCTGTTGTTGGTCTAATGGGGTTGTCACCTGCGACGGTCTGCGAAATTTACGTTTAATCCACCGACTTCCTCTTCGCTTTCTTTTTTCACCTTTAAGAATGCTCGAACCTTGTGACTGTTCTTCATCACTGGAAGTGGAAAATACTACATTCAGGCCTATCATTTGCAAAACTTAAACTTAAATAATCTACCTAACTTTATCATCGTATTTTAAAAACCAGACATGCAATCTGGAGTTGTCAGTGCCCAAAAGTGGGAGTTGTCAGCTCAAAATATTATACACGTAATTTTGTGAAAAATATGCCAGCTTCAGCCCAGTTTTTGTTCTTAATCCTTCTGGATTATAATATTCTTGAGATTAACTGCCCGAATAGCCTCCAAAAACATATTTTAGCGCGAAAATG
This sequence comes from Hanleya hanleyi, assembly GCA_036873755.1. Lineage (NCBI taxonomy): Eukaryota > Metazoa > Mollusca > Polyplacophora > Lepidopleurida > Hanleyidae > Hanleya > Hanleya hanleyi. The sequence goes on along the minus strand of JAVTVY010042934.1, from coordinate 15,665 downwards.
ACTTCGCTCAAACAACGCCGATGGTGTCCGATACCAGTTATTTTTTGTAAGCGCTTTTTCATAATTTAAGACATCAATTCCACCGATAAGATTGTGCTAGTTACATTCTATAAGATCTCAAGCAGTTAATAAATATGATACGATCTGGTCCCATGTCGTACTCACATTGAAACCGAATGATCCATGTCCGAGGGTGTAATGTTTTCGCAAAATCTATCCAAAGGCCGGATTATTGTCTCCAAAAGTAGGAGAGTAACCACAAAAGGGGAATAACGGTTATCACATGTGATTCATAATTACATATGTACCACTGGTTGATGAGGTATTTGATAGAAATAGAATGTTTACAAAGTACCTAAAAGACAGTTACACTTATACGTAGACGCACTTCAATACTTGTGATTTCACTCTTTGCCTTATAACAGCAACCAAGGGCATATGTGGAAAAAGTTGCCGAAATGTCGGGAATAAACACCGTCAACGAATGTAAAAAAATGGTCTGTTTATATATGTTAAACATGTTAAAAGAAGAATGTGAAATTCTTAATTTTTAGCATAATTTGACCTGTAAAAAGACAGGTTCCGGAATGTCGCTTGCCGAACTGTGGTACATCCATCACTTTGTGGTGAAATGTCGCGTGTCAGTATGTCAGGGTCTATATGTACAGTCAGGAGGTGTCAATGCACTGTAAATAAGTTACTTGCACAGCCTGCACAGCACGGGACCTCGATTGCTACTGACCCTGTCTCGAGCGTGTCGTGGCCGAATGGTTAGAGTGTCTGACTCTGACCCGGGGTGCTACAACTGGCGTCGGTTCGCGCCTCGCCAGTGACCGCTTACATATATACTCGCCTATTCACAAGGCGCTGGGCTGATTCGGTGTCCAGGGTAAAATGGACTGATGGTGGAACTAGTTGCTACGCTAGACCTTCGCCAGCGGAGGCACTTGGGGAATAAAGTACCTGGGTGTCTTTCAGTGACCGCTATATAAATCCACTCACAGTAGTACATCGCACACACCTGGTCAGAAAAAGGGACGGGTCTATATGTACAGTCAGGAGGTGTCAATGCACTGTAAATAAGTTACTTGCACAGCCTGCACAGCACGGGACCTCGACTGCTACTGACCCTGTCTCGACCACCCTAGTAAGCGGCGGGGTTACTGCAAGCTTCTAAATACCTCTGTAAGAGGGTGCTCCTAGTCTGAAAGGAGGGACGTCCGGAACAACGTGCCGAAATATCGCGGATTCCAAAGACACATGGGCTTGAATTGGACACATTAACTGAATCCTTTGCGACACTGCTCGTTCAGTAGTTTACCGGTGTGTAGTCCCTCTTACTGAGTGCTCTTCATTTAGTTCATCTAACCCAGTGATACAAAAATAGCCCAATGGATTCCATACCCATCGACTATCAGTTATTATCTATACTCAGCAATCATGGATTGTAGAACACCATGTATTTTTAAAAATTTGACAACTAGGTTAAAAAAATGTGATCTAGTAGGGTTGACTGTAGTTATCTCATGTAAGAAATACATAGCAAGATGGGCCAGGTCAACTTGTGCCAAGGCCTTAATTGATGGAGAAATTTTGCCCTGAGGTTTGGGTAGAACATGACCAAATTCCTAACTCTAAATATACTCTTCTATATGGCTCATAATCAAATCAAGTAATCTGATATCGGAAATATAGATCAAGGTCAGTCATCGTCCACAGTTTTCTAGTCTATTCTAATTAATTGCATATGGAACATGAATTCGGAGATATTAGTTTTCACACATAGAATTTGAAATTTAGAAAATAGGTCATTGATATTCAATAGACTTATGTGGTATAAATTTGAACAATGTAGATATAATCCTTCATGAAATACCGTACTAAATAGAATCTGACCTGGATAAAATAAGTCAAGATCAGTCAAACCTGTGGACCATCGCCAGATGTCAAAGGCCAGTTGCATAGATAATAGGAATTTGGAGACCCTATCTTTAATCCTTCAAAAATGTACCAAATACTAAAATAGGTCAAGGTCTGTCATTTTCAATAGGTTTCTGTCCCTTCACTAGATGCATATGTGGTATGAATTTACAATGTCTGGTTATAATCCTTCTCGAGATATCGTGTCTACAAGAAAGATGGACAGACGGACAGACAGATGACGCCGACAATACCCTTGGGTAAAATTGACCGATGGGTAATAAACTGTTGAAAACAACTACTTGAAAGTATTGCTCATTTAGCTTGAAAACTTTACCCATGCTGAAAGTATGATATTCTAGTCACACATTCACGCAATCTTACACTGCAATTCCGCTTTCAGTTATGCGCCGTGGTAACGGTGAAATGCATTTTACTGTTCTACTATAAGTACACATGTAAATGTTTGTTGCGATTAAGAAATATTTCAGCTATATAGCGATTGTGATTAAAGCAAGATTTAATAATACCTCAGAGAGACTTGTCATAGTATGAAATGATAATTCATTGACTTCAGAAAAGGAAGTTCAGAAAGGTAAATTGGCTTCAACCGAATAACACATCTTTGATAACTCAACCCGATAATACATTCGATCAAATAATGCGCGTTCCAAATCAAGGTAATCCTGAAGTTTTCAAATGTGCGGGTTTGCTTATGTTTACAATCTGTCCCCTCTCCATACATACGATAATATCCTTCTCTTAAAGTCTTTAATGTTTTTTTGTTTCTCAAACAGGCTTTGTCATTCAGAAGAGATGGTATGGAATGGAGTATTTGCACGGGGAGATTAATTCTCATGTACATGTAACTGGCTGGAGACAAAGTCGATCATCATCTAAGCATGCTAAATGCATCTCACAGAGAAGCATGGTGGCCAGGAGCCGCTGGAATGTACCCGTTGCGTTGTTCAATCCAAATGGCAAAGCCCAAGGTTGATACAATCTATTGTACAAGGAGAGATCACTTGCCACTACCCAGGTATCAGATCCAAAATACTCAACCAGGCTAGTTCGATGGTTCGAGCACGTCTTGCTTTTTAACTTGGTATACCGTACTAGGTAGGCTCTACTTTTATGGCTTTGGCCAAGGATCTGTTTGAAGGAGACCAATTTGTAGAAATAGCATTCTCTGAAAGCTTATTCCACTCGTTTACAAATCTATGAGAGAAAATGCTATCACAATTGTCTGTGTGCACTCTCAGGTCATACAGTGGGCATTCACCTTAGGTCCGGGGAAACAGATATCCGAATTAGGTTTAACAGATAGACAAAACTTCATCTTTGTCACCTCAATAAATAGGGTCGTCACTCTTCAATACCTCGATAGGTGATCTAGAAAAATGCGTGTTTTTATAGTTTTTTGAAATTCTCATTTTTGATCCACCAATTTATCAGCATACTATTAGTGGGTCTTAGCTTCCTTAACAGTGCTGGTCACAGATCTTTTACTGTCTTGATAAATGGTTTGTTCATCTGCTGAACCTGTTGACCGAGTATTCACTAATGCTGATTTCTTTTTGGGGTTGAAAATCACTTTATGCAGAATGATCATTCGACCATCCCGAATTGAACATATATGTTAGAAACTGGACCATTTATGGGGCTCACCACTGAACAGTCGCAGTCGCTAAACTGTCGCAGTCACATTTGTAAAATGTAAAGGCACCTAAAGTTGGACATTACCTAGCCCAGGGACGAGCACGACTTCGAAATTCATTTGGTTCAAATATGAACTTTCGCAAGAAATGTAATCATCATACAAACAGTGGCGGGGGCCCCCTCAGAAAATGCATAAGGGCTCATTAGGTTGATTGGGGGTGGGGTAGGCGTGGTGTGACGACAGCGACGAGTTGGTTGTCCTTCCCTTACTCCCTCGACCCCACCGCTCTCAACCAATCAATGTAATTAACCAATTAACAATGGTAATGAATCCCTTTCAACAATGTTGGGAATTTGAATCTATTCTGAGGGGATCTCTGAGCCATTTTAAAGCAATCCCAGACAAAACGTGTGTGGAGTCGGGGGGGGGGGGCTGTTGTTGGTTATCTATAAACCCACACTTAACTCGATGGGTATTTTTCACTGGTGCTACAAGATAAAATCACATGGTACTATATTCCCAAAATGCTGTTCTCTTATGCTTGAGAAAGTAGAGGGCGGGCGGTGTTCGATCGATCAATTCATGTTATCCGACTCATTGGTGCAGAGTAGGGCAAAAGAAAAAAAACATATATACAGTGGTAAGGTAGGTGGAAATAATATGTACATTATAAACAAGAGAAACATGGTTATGTTATTTACAACCCTGGTGTGGGCCGGGCACAGCTGATGCAACTAATTTAGATACATGTTCTAGGCAGGGTAGGTCTTTCCCAGTTAGTCACAGAATGCTCCCACTATCTGGGAATTGTGCTCCCTTGAGAGGACCTCACTCTGCCCACTTAGCACCTGTAGATTAATCTCCCCCACAATAGATCCTTTCTCCCTGTTGGAAGGACGCAGAGTCTGTTTCACTTTGTCCATCAGAGAACCGCGTTCTTCCTCAAATCTCGAGCACTGGAAGACATAATGATGTACTGTCTCAGGCACATTGCACACACTGCAGTCTGCTGACGTTATGTTGGTGTTCAGCTTCACCTGATCATGTTTCAGTTTGGTATGACCACTGAGGATCTGGTTCAGGCAGCTTTGTTCCCTCCCGCTCTGTTTATGAAAAAAAGTTCCTGGTTTTCGTCTTCTTGATCACAGCCTGGACACAGCTTACCTTTGTTGAGTTTTCCAATCGCCGTTGCCATTTAACTACGGCCTTATTTCTCATGTGTCGAAACACTGAAGATTTATCATTTGCGAATTCTGACTACATAGACGGAGTCTCTACTGCTGCAGTTTTAGCGTACTCATCAGCAATCTCGTTGCCTTTTATTCCACGGTGACCTGGGCACCAGTGGCATCGGACGCTCGCTCCACGTCTCAGAATGGTTCTAGCGGAGGTTCTGCTAATAGCACTAATATCCTCTGCTCTGTTGCCTGGAATGTCTGAAGAATGGCTGACAAAATATCAGACTGGCAGTCTGTGAAGATGTTAACATCTGCCTCTACAGAAGTGCCTGCTACATATTCTAGACCTAGTCGGATACCTACCACCTCCCAAACATAATTGTTGCCCATCTTGGCGACGGCTTTCTTGAGACAGATGGGAGCAGATTTGAGACCCTTGAGGAATACAATGGCTGAGGCCTCTACTGGGCCTGGGTTGCCTAGTGCTGACCCGTCTGTGAAAATGACAACCCCATCATTCTCTAACAGTTTTAATTTCTGCCTAACAATGTACTCCTGTTCTACTTTGCTGTTGCTGAATTCCTGACTGACTGAGCACTCCCTGAATATCTCTAACCCGTTATCCCTATACTGATAGTTTATCCCCACCCCTTCTGGAGACACTCCAAACTGTCTCAACCTGCAGAGCAATGCAGAGAAGTGAGATGGATATCTCTCCCTCGGGGGCCCTATCACTGTGTAACTCCAGTTCTTTCACTATGGGGTCAGAGCCGCTGCATGCAAGAATTCTCGTCATTTCTTCTGCTTGTCTTAGCCTAAGGTGAATGTCGACCGGTGTGCAATTAGTAAGGACATCCAGTGTTTCTGTGGATGTGGAATTCACACATCCAGTTGCTTTTAGCAGAGCTAGTCTGTGCACCTTCTCAAAGTCCCCACATGCTTCCTTACCTGAAGCTGCCACTACAGAATGCCGTACTCTAGACGGGGCAAGACCAGTTTTGAACAAATTAACGAAGTTGGGGATTGAACATCTAGATTTAGCTCGAGCAAATTCAGATAAGGATCTAAAGGCACCAAAAGCTGCTGACAACCTGCCATTGGAATGCTCAGTGAATTTGAGTTGGTCGTCCAATATGACACCAAAAAGGTTTCTAGAACGTACCATGTTAATTTTTCCCCCTTTCAGAACTAAAGTGATTTCTTTTCTCACCAGGTTCGGTGGAGCGAACAATTTGTTTGCGGACATGACCATGTTCCAGTCACTACACCAAGTTTTGCCTGCTGTATCTATCTCCCGATTTACCTCATCTACAAGGATGTCTAAGTTAGGGCCACTTCTCTGGATCGTGTTATCATCGGCATACTCTTTGTGGTCAGACGAGGGACTCAGTTCTTTCGTAGCATCTGAAGTATACACATTACACAGTGCGAGAGAAAGCACAGACCCCTGTGGGATGCCCAGTTTGGACGGCAGCCATCCAGTAGATGCCTCATTGACAGTGAACTTGGACTGCCGTTCACTCAGAAATTCTGAGATATAACACAGTAACCTGCTTCTTATTCCCATGTTATACAGCTTGCATATCAATCCCGCCCATCATACGCGCTCAAAGCAGGTATCAAAATCCATAATCACCAGGATGGCATATTCTCCCCTATTCCATGCCTCATATATTTTTTGGACTAAACGAAAGAGTGCCTGTGTGCTTGATCTAAGCTAAGAGAGCCATCGTACTCCAATCTCCAGATAAGGCGTCTCTGAACCACCCTCTCCATGATCTTACCCAAGACACTCTCCAGGGTGATAGGTCTATATGCCTTAACAGAATGGTAATTGTCTTTACCAGGCTTCGGGAGCAGGACCTTGGGGTCTTGTTTAAAGGCGATGGGTATCTTTCCCGAGCCCCAAAATAGCTGCAATATGTTGGCCAGGGTTTGTACCAATTACTCTATCCCCCTTTCTTTATCATGATTGAGAAAGTTTTCTCCTCAGGGCTAGGTGATGAGTGCAAAGGGGTAGCTTCTATTGCTAGCTGGACTTCTTCAAGAGGAAGATCAGAGTTCTCAGGTGACAGCTGAGCAAGTGCATCTACCTTATCTAGATCCCTAGATTCCTCTTGAACCAGTGCTAAACCATATATTTTTTATCATTCTGAACTTCTAAGCTGAGCCATAAACACCTACCATCTCTTGCAGGATTTCTGTATCTTCTGCTGCAAGAGATCCATCAGCCCGTTCAATTACGTATGATATTCTTTACTTTTGGATTGATTTTTTTGTTGACAACTGGCCGAAATTTCTGTGGATCCCCGGAGTTAAGTTGATCAATGAGGCTTTTCCAGTGTTCCTATTGCCTGGTCTACTGCTGCTTTGAACTCTTTTTGGCTTTTTTGTACCAGTCTGTAATTGTGTGGGTCTAACTGGATCTGTGCGTTTGACACTCTTGAAGTCCTTACGGACCAAGATGGCAGTCCCCCACCTTGCCTATTTGGTCTTGTCCATTTGTTCACATATTCCAGTATTTCAGAGAGCTGCTAAGGTCCCAGTCTCTAGAGGAGAGCTTGTGGCTCAAGGTCCTGTTGAACTCACAGGCCTTGCTAAATGCAGCATGGGGTGCAGGGTACTGTTGCCGGCGTCCCATCTCCAAATCTCTGATACCACTGTAACGTCTGTGCAAACCGATTAAAAGGAGAGAGGTCTATTGGAGTCTTGTTTTTCAATTTTCGTTGCATTTTAATATCACATATCACATGGTGTGGAGTTCTAACACTATTTTACCGATAGGAGCGACAATATAATATTGAATTAAACATTGGCATGCATTACTGGTTTGTTCATTATACTATGCCGAGTTCTATAGGTCTAGTTCAAGGAAGTACACAACAGGATCATTACATTGTATGAACAATTTGCAATATAAAACCTTCAGTAAAAAAATATCTACCAGTGCTTGTATATTTATAGCTGACAAGAATATGCCGAACAATTTTGTCCAAAGTTAGTCACTTGAAAACAACGGTTACTAATGAGGACATACACACAAACAAACTTGAATATAATATTTAACATGCCATACTCTTCATCCCCGTATCATATTCCCAGACAATTATCTGCAGACTTCAACTTGTACTAACGTATCAAGTTAACTTGACCCAATACACACATGTAGGGGTTTCACAGCGAATGAGGTAAACAAAACAAAAACATGAACATTGGATGCTTATTACCTGTACGCATCCTCCCTGTGCATGTGTTTGTCCCCAAACACCATTGTGACAATTTGACCCCAAATGATAACCCAGAAAACATAGGGAATATAGCCTTGGTTTTGAAGCATATTCATGAAAAATTCTTATAAATAGCATTGAACTTTTTCTTATATTCTAACTGCTTGCAGATAATCCCAATGTCTATCAAAATTTATCAAATTGGATGGATGTTCCTGTGCAAAATTCTCGGCTAGAAGGCTTTGAAAGGAAATCCCGATCTCTTAATCTAGGAAAGGGAGATAACCCAATAGGAAAAACAGGCAAAATGGCTGGCAAGCCAAAACCCACCAGCGGACATCCTTAACCGACGGTGAATGGCACAATGGTCTTTGAGAATATCAGATATATATATATATATATATATTGTCACAATATCAGAGCTATAGGTGCACTAGTATATCCCTATGAGGAACATGGAAATCAGAGGGGGAAAAAAAAAGTTCTCAGCCCGGATAATTTTGAACATACGTTTCATGGACTTCGCAGAGAAAACAATATTGTCGGACAATGCATATGTAAATTTATCGGATTTAACCTGCCATACAAATTTGCAGAAAGGGAATGGTTTGGATTTAAATACTCCCTAGACCCCACCCTATAGCCAGTTCATATATCACTCACAAGGAGATATACCTGTTTTTCAATAGTATTGGAGGGAATTTGGGATAACATCATAAAAATTCTGATGGAGGGGACATCATAACAAATTACACATATGTTGTCAAACAAGGCTGTCACAGACATAATTACTATTCAAATCCAATTGAGCATAATTAATATAGTCGCCAGCATTCTCAAATTATCAGTTCTAATACTGTTGGTCACCTACCATTTCGAGCTGCAGAAATCCAATTCCGGTGATCGAATATTTGGACAGGTTACAAATGTATCAACAATGAGATAAGAAAATACTCCAGTAATGTTTGGAAAGGTATTAACAGGACCTACTATAGTTGGTGTGGACACAATAAATGATGCTTTTGCACGCATATTGACATCGAAACAAGGAAATCTAACAATACGATTATAAATTCGATTAGAAAACAATGTCAAAATGTTTGCTAACAAAACGTTTTTTTTCATATACATGTAAAACAATTCGAACATTCAGATACAACATATTCTCAACTAAAACTATGGACTCATCAAATATTTTTGATTGCTCTTTGATAAATTTGTCTGATGATGCACCATGATGTTTGGTCTATACTCTCACTTACAGCAATAAACATAACTTCAACACATTCTACTGTTTACCCACGACATTTCTCAGGTCACATAAAACAAGTGTCATCCTTGGTTCAGAAATCACCGTCAAAATGCTGGGATCAGAAAACTCAGCCTTTCCATATGGATTTTTTTTTCCTTTCACCCCTCAAAACAAATGTAGTCATACTCGCATTGGATGAGCTAGTCAATTTTAAAACAAGCGCTGAATGAGCGCAAAGACCTCCGTCGAGGCAACAGGTTCAGTAGGGGAATAGTACATCACTGAATAACATAGGGCCGGATGCCAAGCTCAATTTTGCATTTGTTGACGTTAACTTCACCAATGGTAATTAACGTGAGATTGAGGGTTCCCCACTAGCATGTCCAGCTAGGGATGTGGAAGTCACATTCCCCGCAAATAATATTTCTTTGATTTCACGTGCTTGAAATATTGGGGTATGGAATAGAGTATATTGATGGAAAACCTGGAATACTGCTTGAGACATTAGGCCCCTTCCCACCCACACCTCCCCATGAGAGGACACCCCCACCCAAATCAACACGTTAGCGGCAGAAATGAAACCCTGTGTGCCTAGTTTGACCAACTTGCTTTTGATTTTATGCTATAGGCCCTACACATCAACACTTCATATTTTGTATGTGTACAGTATAGCATCCTCATTGACAGAATCCTCTACAAAACACATCTGATTTTACCGACACTCCGTTCTGATCTGTCTCAGCATCATGTGCTGATTCAATGAGCTCGGAATAATTTTGTATACTGGTGTTACAGGTCACCTTCACCATAATGTATCAATTACCATGGACTTGTACATGTATCACATTCGTATTGAATGGTGATGGCTGATGAGAATATTGCCCATATGGAACAAATGGCTGGATTCCAGCGAATAAAAAGTTCATGTTAATCATAAACAACATACAATTAATAATACTATCAAATAATTATGTATATTCCTTGTCGACATCAATATAATACAGACAATATTATGACTGAATCAGGGTAACAGATATCCAAGGGTATATATGTCTACACTAAACTGAAGGAGATCCATGATGCGTATTATATTATGTTGTAAAACTTCACTTGCTAATCTCGATTATGTTGCTTATTGTAAAAATAAATGAAGTTATGAAAATAAATTTAGTATGATTGCCCATTACCCTCAAATTCGAAATATCTTCAGCAGCTAAAGTTAAGCCAATCATAACAATATATAACACCATGGTATTGTTGTAATATCACCCAGGTATTGATCTTTGGTTAAGAATGTAATGAGATACATATACCTGTTCTTTGTGTTATTCTGTATGCAGTTCATTCTGTATGTATTTTATACATGTACATATACCAGAAGTGGAATTGAAATTTGAATAAAATAATCAAAATATGTTCGGTTTTTACCTCTACTCAGGAAATGAAGTCTTTGTTTCTAGAAGCTAAATCATTTCAGACACATTCAAGTCCTCACCTGGTCAAGGGAGATAATTTTGTAAAAAAAAAAATCAAGTATAGATCCACACTGGCGCAGACCAGAAAGTTTTATGACCTTTGATGATATTTGTGGAGCATGCTGCAGGACTTCAACTTTCATGAATCTGATATTATCCACACAATCCCATTCTACATGATATTTTTGCCATAGCACCGATAAACTAGATCCCTTCATTTATGTGGTCTAGATCCAGGAGCTATTGGGGGCTGCAGGTTTTGTAAAAGTTAGATCCAATTATTCTGAGAGAAGGAATGAAGTCCGGCATGGTTGTTTTAAGTTAAAACTGGGCATCCTTGAAAATGTCTGACCGATTGACACATGTATCACTCTGCCGGTCATCATTACATGCGTAATGTTTATTTCCTGAGGAATCAGCTGATATCCAATGTGGCTTGTGGCCAATCACTGACTCTGATTTTCACCACCCCTGTCATTCCACACCTTTCTGACACAGCTGAACCAATCAATAGTCTCTTTTGGTTTTTCCATTTCATCCAGTACATCCATTGTGTAACAGTCCTGTTGCATCTGATATCAGAAGTGCTAACCCTGCAAGTTGGAATCAATTGTATACATATTTAATATCAAAACTCACTTCATTGAAAATGTTGATGGCCTTCATTATATTTCATTCTTTCGTCATACACAACAAGATGAAATCCATCATACCAGTTAACACCTTTCATACGTGTACTTAATAGAACTGGAGCCTGACCATGTTACAAGAATTTGCTAAAGTATGAAATGAGAACTGAGTACTATGAGAACTTAATCCAATCTATGAGCGATCAATAATATGAATTCTGAAGAACGATGATGGATCTTGACCACTGGTTGGATTGGAGTTCATGTTAGTGGCATGAGCATGATAATAATCCAGTCTATCATAATCTAGAACAGGATTGTTTATATCGATCAGTAACTTCTCTATGGAGCAATATTTTGACAAACGAAAATTAGATCACAAGAGAGAATATGTACACTGTGTTTGAGGAATATTTCTGCCTCCCCAATGGAAGGCGAAATTTGAATGAATGGTCTGTGTTGTCAGTGTGTCTGATGTCCCCCTTGCAAAGACAAGAAAATTTTCTATGTAATTTATTATTTATTGATATATTTATTGATTTTCTTTTTGTCTGTCTTCTGTTCAAGTCATTTGGCATTGGTAAAACCTGAAATGTATATCATGTTCTCCTTATTTCATCTAGTGATACTGTCTGTTTGGTTCCAGATCACGGGGCTGAACAAAGCATGTGAAATGTGATCGTATGGCAAATAAATGCCCAGTGGTATGTCCAGGGCTTAAAACTACAAAACAAAATTTGAGAAAGGTTCCATCCATGCTATCAGTCAAAAATCTCAATAATGTAGGCCTACATGTGGAATGTAGACACTCCTTTGTTTCAGCTACAATTCAGAATAAGTTTTCAGAATATTATCAGGTTTTAACAAGCAAATTATTCTTCATCAACAAGTGTCACAGCACACAATGTGGATATCACTAAACTGTTAGGATAAATGAAAAGAAAAGTATATGTATATTATTTATCAGCTTTATTAAATAAGTTTACAGACTCACGCAGGTAGATCAATTTGGTGCTTCTGCAAAATCAAACCATTATTCAACTGCCAAATGCCAAGATAAATAGCCCCCCTCCCCCGGAAATATAATTTATCAGCAAAATTTAGAATAACTGTTTTTAAACAACCAGGCTGGTGGATACCATCAACTGAAAGAAAACGAGTATCAGTAAAATCAGGGCATCGTCGATTGTGCTGTTGTCTTCCAGCGAGTCGGTCAGTTTGATATGCAACAACAACAACTTAGACTATTTGGTTGGCTTTGACATAAGTCATCAGCCGACAAATACTTTACGATATATAGAAATGACGGGTGGTGTACTATGAATCATTGAGTTGTAATGACATCAAATGGCGACAATAAACTTACCAGAAAAACGGCAAAAAAATCGCATTGTCCGTCTCTACACGCTGGAGGGCCGCCATGTTAAATCTCTCGGTGGATGGGAGGACAGGACCGGATAGCTCTGGTTTCGAAATTGAGGTGGAACCCGACTACAGAAGCAAGGCCCACTGCAATGCATTGCAATGGGGAACCCCATTATTTCAATTGTGTCCAAAGAAAAGTGCCTCAAGATTTCGTCGGGAACCATAACAATCCCTATTGGAAATACTATAAGTCGTGGGTTCCCCATATGACAATTATTTGGCGGGAGATTTCACGTTGCGCTCCTAGACCTCCGTCTGATCGACGGAGGTAAAGATAAACGTGAAGAAAAATAATAGGGTATTTTTATTTTGAACTTGCCTGATTAAAAATTATTACCTGATGCATAGCAACAATGCACTTAAAATCTATTTTCTTCTTTATTTTTTTTAAATATATCGCAATGAATAGTACTTCTGGAATTATAAAAACACAAACATTTACGCACATTTTTCTTAATGTAACATGAGGCTGCACCTAAAAGGTGCTTTTTGACCCCTCAGCACAATATGTCCAGCGAATAACAGGTTGACATAAAAATCTGCTGAATTCTGTCAAATTTATTTACCCACATATGTATTAATGTTGATTCAAGAGAATACTCAACGATTAGTATTTGCTAGTACCGGCTTCAGTCATCAATCCTGTGAAGGTATATCGATCCAAGACTGTGTGGATCGATACCTCAAGAAAAGTTAGTAAAGATCTGGTGAATAGTTCTTCATAGATGAAGATCTATTCCAGGGAAGAGTCGGGTGTGTGTGTGTAGTACTCAACATTATTTCAGTCATATGCCGGAGGTGCTAGAATTTGTTAGGCGACGAAACCAGGCAAAGCCCGGAGGAAACCCTCGACATCTATTGGTTCCTGGCGGACAATCACACTTATGGCTTGAGAAAAAGTTGGAGCAGAGCTAGGAATGAAACCGACGACCAGAGAGGTGAGCAAAGCTCGCGAACCACGTGGTAACGGAGTCCCCAAGAAGGAATCTGAGCTATATGTCAATGGTAAGTAAGGTTAATTCCGAACAAGAATAGAGGATGACATCTTACTGTATTATTGTTTTGGGTGAACAGCCATCCACACAGCTTTATGGTATGAGTAGTACGTCTCATGAACACCAGCTTTTATTTCTGAAGGCTGAAAGTTGGTGAAAATCTGATCTACAGTTGTCCGTAGGTCTGTTGTTTACGGAGCCGTAAAAGGGACATGGAAATTATTTTTTTCAACCCCTGAAATTTTTTTTTTCTTCTTATTAAGTCGTTATAACGACTTAAAAAAAAAAAAAAAAAAAAAAAAAAATGGGGGCTGAAATTTTTTTTTCTTCTTATTAAGTCGTTATAACGACTTAATAAACAAAAAAAAACAAAAAATGGGGGCTGAAAATTTTTTTTTTCTTCTTATTAAGTCGTTATAACGACTTAATAAAAAAAAAAATTAAAAAATAGGGGCTATTTTTTTTATTTTTTTTATTATTATTATTATGTCGTTATACCGACTTAATTGACCAATGAAATTCCGTCTTACTTCTGCAGCTTTTATTTTGTTAACTGACAACTCCCCGGTGAAACAGCGTTTAGATATGCAGTATGAAGTCTGATAATGCCATTGAAGTAATAAACTTTGGATAAATTGGAGAGATATGTAGGCTATAGAGGTGGAAAAAGTTGACGGCGTCTGCCGACTAAAAGGCAACCCTATGACTCTATGCCCAAACCTGCCAATTCACATGGATTCTCTGTGTTGGTCCGATAATATCGCCAAAATTGTTTTGCTCGTCACCAACCATTACAGATAATTGAGGAGCTTGTAGCGTTGGCTCGAGCGGTATGGCGGCTCACTTCAAAGAATTAATGAAAGCATCCAAGGCTGCTAAAAAACAGGGAAGGAATTGGTCCTGTTCAATATATTTCTGATGTGTCTCTCGTTGCATACGTGATGATACGAGACTTCATCAATACTGTAAAGAAAGTCTAGGCAAATGAGAGTTGCATATGTGGTACCAGTGGACGATGGAAACAATTTTGTTGAGGCGTTCAACTGTTATCACAATTGTTTGACAACCCAATGGAATTACCTTTCCCCGATAAAGAACACAACACCGAAGATTAAAAATTGTATATTATCTGAACTAAACAAGATAACATTTTGGTAGTAACCCTACAATATTGCCGAGGTCGGTGTCCGCATCATAGTGAACATTTTTGCCCAGGAAGCAGATCGGCTTTCATTCATGGTTTATGTATTCATGCACACAGCAATCTGCAGTCAACGCTCAATGACATTGTTATTGTAGACATGTACAAGAATGAAGTCACTGAATCTGATTCATATTCATAATTTATTTGTGTGGCAATTGACAACCAGAAAATAATATAAGTAGCCTATAGGTCTTCTTCAAGATTACACGTATGCCTACCGGTACTTCGAATAATTATTTTAAAATCCATTCAGCAATTGCACACAGAAAAAATACCCTTACGTTACTAAAAAATTCAATCACAGACACAGAAAACCATTATTAACATCAAAAAATAAATTTACCTCCACTGCCTGGCCCAACCGGAAAATTATTTTGTCAACTTCAACAGGTCAGAGCAAAGCACTAAGTGGGGTATATATCCAATCTAATTAAAATTAAATCCTAACTGCTTCCCCATTTGGATATGTCGCTGTTAGGATCTAACCGGCTTGCAGTAAGGCGCGTGTTGACCGATCCCGAGAGGTTTTCATAGTGCTTTGAAGGAAACGTAATGACAAGTGCTTTCTGGTTGGCTCAGCCGAAGCACACGCCAAGCTGTTGGGGAATCTTCTGATGTTGCCGCCCACCCGCCAGGTTGGCTCCATAATGCGGGGTAGAATTATGGACTCGTCCTTGACGTAACTTTGAGTTAACGCAGA